>PVLD010028449.1:0-19392 GCA_004027595.1 Dinomys branickii
AGGTGCTCACAGAGGGCGTTCAGGGTGGGAGCTGAAGCCCAGTAACTCAGTTCATGCTTCCTGCTTGATGTTGGAGTGAGAAGGGCATGGGGCCGTGTGATCCACCTCCATCTGCAGCTCTCTCTTGCTGTTGTGCTCCAGTTCCCGTTTGTTCCTTGGCTGGATCCCTGGGAGTTGCTGTGGCTCTGATGTCGCTGCCAATGCACCCCACTGCTCCCCACTGGCAGCCGCCCCCACAGTGGAGAGGCAGGAGGCCACAGCCTCGAGGCAGGCATAGAGCTGGGTGTGGTGGGATGTATACTGGCTGCTCTGGCTCCACCTTGCCTCCAGGTGCTGATTAGGAAGGTTGCTGCAGGGTGGGGACTCCTGGCTGTTGCAACCTCTCATCCTCACACTGGATTTGTCAACAGTTCCCAACCATCATTGCCTCTTTTCCTGGCTGCGCCCTCTCCTCTCCAGACCTGGACCAGCTCTTGGAACTCCGCTCTCCCCTGGCCGAGTCGGGAGGCCTCCATGAGCGTGGGTCTCCGAAGCTGAAGCTGCGATTGCTGGAATGAGGGCTTGGGCCAAGAGTATGTTTGAAGCAGAGGCTTCCTCTTTCTCTGTCTCTTCTCCCTCCGACTGTGCCGCGGCGGCCCTCCGATCCTCTCCTCCAGGAGAGGTTCTGCTTGGTCTTTCCTAGGGCTTCAGTTCCCATTTCAGATCCTTCTTGGGTTCAGGGTACACCCCTCTCTCCTTTCTGTCTTCATATTGCTATATTCCATTGTCTGGGTGGTAATCTTCTCTGGGCAGACTCTTAAGTAAAGACAGCTGTTTTCTTCCTCATTGGAATCAAGGAGGTCTGCTTTCCCTGTATCAGTTGATTCATGCTCCATTTCATTGTCATGGGCACTGTGGCTCACATGGCAAACATCAGAGTCGTCATCCTCATACACCCACAGCCCACTGCAATGCTCCTGCTCCGCCTCCTAGAGTGTGGGTTTGACACTTCGGTGATGCCTGTGCTGGAGTGGGCCTTTAGTTACTTTCTTAGAACTGTCTTGAAATAATACCATAGACATCTCAATTTATTGCAATCTACTTCTAAATAATACTAAATTAATTATATAAACTTTGCTGTAGATTTTGTTTTCCTCTTTTGTTCTGATATCATGCCAATGTCTATATATGCTGCATTCTCAATAATACAGTGTGATATTTTTGCTTTATATAATTTTATGCCATTTAAAGAAACTAGGAGAAGAAATGAAGCAGTTTTTTTTTTTTATATTCTTACATATATATCTACTTACCTGTCATTTCTGGAATTCTTTATTTCTTCCTGTGGATTTGGCTCCTTTCTGGTGTCACATTCATTCAGCCTAAAGGATTTCCTTTAGCATTTGTTGTGAAATGTGTCTGCTAGTCAAGCATTCTTTCAGTCCTTGGTCATCTGCCAGTGTCTTTATCTTGTCTTGATTTTTGAAGGATGCTTTTGCTGGTTATAAATTCTTTTTCTTTTTCTTTTTTTTTTTGTCTTTTTTTGACACAGAGTCTTGGTATCCAGTTCAGGCTGGCCTTGAGCTTACTGTGTAGCTCTGGCTAGTCTTGAACTTGCAACAATCCTCCTGCCTCAGCCTCCCAACTGCTTGGATTACAGGTGTGTGCCACCACACCTGGCCTGGTTATAAATTCTTGATTGACAGGTGTTTTCATCACTTTGAATATGTAATTCCACTGACTGTAGCATCCATTCTTTCAGAATGAGTCACTTGTGTATTTTGTGTGTTTTCATTGTGATGTTTTCATTCATTGTGGCCATACTTTCCTTAAAATTTTAAATATGGTTTCATTTAGTTTCCCAAATATATATGTACATGTGTTTTTATTATTTTAGCTTTTTGAGAGAAGGTCTCCCTATGTAGTTTGTACTGGCTTGAACTTACTGTGCATCCCAGGATGACCTGAGACTCAAAGTGATGCTCTTCCTTCAGCCTCCTGAGTGCTGGGGTTATAGGCATGAGCCATCATGCTCAGCTATTCCTAAACATATTTCTAACAGCTGCTTTGAAGACTATCTACAAAGTTAAATGTCTAGGGACACTCAGAGAAGGTTTCTATTTACTACTTTTTTCTTCCTGAATATGGTCATATCTATCTAGTAATTTCTTTGCTGAAAACTAGATATTTTGCATAGCATAATGAAGCAACCGTAGATTTTTATTTTCTCCTGAGTGTTGTTATTGTTGTTATCTTACACATTTGTTTAGTAATTTTTCTGGACTAAATCTCTGCAATATGGACCCAGGGGTAGCTCTGCTACTTCTTTTTCTTTTTCTCTGTAATTCTTGAGCCTGAGTTCGTAGAGTCACTAATCAAGTCTGCCTTGATGAGTAGATTTGTGTTAAGCCAAAGATTGGCCACAGGTTGGGCCAGTAAGACCTCTACTCTCTGGTGGATCTGTGAGTAAACTAGGAGGCCCTCCACATCATGTTTCCCCCAAATCTGCCTAGGTTGCTTTCCTCGGTGCCTTTGCAGCTCCTGTGAATGGGAGCGGGCTCTATAGGCTAGGGATGTGTGTGTGTGTGGCTTGGGCTGCTCCTCTTTAGCACTTTTGACTAAGCCATGACACACAGAGACTTTAGCAATCTCCCTAAAGTTGCTTTCCCTCCTGTGATCTCTGTTAAATACCCGTTTACTCACCAGTTGATTGCTTGCTTTGCAGTTACAAGCCATGGCCCTGTCTCTTCACTTGCTTCTGAGATCATCACTTAAATTGAGATTCTGTCCTCACTAAGAGAACCTGTTCTGCTAGCAACAAAACCTTGCTGGCTTTTTATAGCTTGCCTTGCCTGAATCAAACCATCATACCAGACTCCAGAACTGGAGGGAGGAGGTGGGACTAGCTCCAGTAAGAACACTGCAGATGTGTGCTGATTTTACTTTAAATGAAGTCATTTTCATCAGCAAATATTTCTGTTTGTTGTATGCCATCATTCAATTCCCAGGTAGATGCAATGGCTGTTTTTGAGTTTTAACCAATGATTACAATTGTGTTTTCAGAAAACAGCTTATTGCCCTCTTCACACACTCATGCCAGAAGTTTGCATCTCAGGTTTCCCCAAGCCCAAAGGAGTGTAGGCGGGCAGGGCCTTTACAGTCTGGACTGTTCCCCTTGCTACCCTTCACCCCATGCTGATCTCTGTCTCCTTGGCAGAAAAACAATGGGAGTTTGGGAAATTCTGTTTGGGAAATTCTGCATTTCCTCTTGTCTTCAAAATGTTAAGTTTATGGTAGAATTCAGGACTCAACTAATAACTCCACAGAGCAGATTTCAAAAAATTCATTATCTCACCTTTTCCATGATCTTATTGGCATTTCTATCTAAAATTCTTTCTCCAAGGAGGGTTATGTGTGTGTGTCCTGTCTAAGAAGAGGCAGTGGCGCTTTTGCCTTCAGCAGAAAGAAGATTTTGCTTGCCTTTTCTTTCTTTTATTCTTTTTTCCTTTTTCTTCTTCCCCATTTCTTCATTCTTTCTCTCTTAATGTTAAGAGTCCTGACTATGTACCAGGTACAATGCCAGGGGCTTCTTACGTGAATTGTCTCACTTACAACTGTATCAGGTAGATCCTGCTGGGAACTACATTCTGTAGTAGAGAAGATGAATTGCAGAGGAACCTCATAGCCAGTTTTCAGCTAAACACTAAGCTTCTGCTTATCAACTCTCTTGCAGGCCACCATACCAATGCCATGAGTCAACCGCATATAGGGCAGCCTGTGGTCACTTTTCTGAAAGGAGTGAGGAGCTGAAAGGAGGCTGTGGAAGATCTGATCTCTGGATGTCTGACTGCCACAGGAGATTTCAGAGCTGGCTCTGGTTCTGGGCTTTGACTAGAGGTGGCAGCAAGGCATTACTGCTGGAAAATAAATGCTGGTCTCTTTACAGCCAATTTGTGGGTGAGAAACAATTTGTGGGAAAGACTATTGAGGGCTTTCAAGGCCAGCCTAAAGATTCTGGATTTTATTCAGCAAACACAGGAGTATTCACAGAAGAGTTTCTGTGCTGGGAAAGGACATTCCTAGGGTTGCCCTTTACCCATGTCATCTGGGAGCCGCATGTACGATGGATTGAATGTAGGAGAGACTGAAAGTAAAAGGTCAAGGGAGCAGCGCAAAGAGAGGCAGTCAGAGCCTGAGCTGTCATGATGAACTAGGGAAGGTGCCTAAGAGGGCAAAAGGCGCTGCAGAGAAACCCCACGGGTTTGGGCTGACCTCTATGCTCAACCTTGCAAATCAAAAGCAAAACTCCATTCTAATTCTAATTTTTTAAATTTTTCTGTACTTACGTGTTTTACAGCCTTGGGATTGTTTATCCTAGGAATGATATTAAGCAGGTGTTGTTTTGATTAGTTTTGTACTTTAAAGGTCGAGATAGCTGTAGATTTTCTAAATAGATCATTAACCTATATTTTATCTTCTTAAATTTGAAATTGTCAGCCAGTATAATTTTTGATGTTCTTGGTGGAGGGCATCAACTTAAAAACATCAGGTTTTTTTTTATTCTACCAAAGTAAGGGATACTCGTAAAAATGCTCATATTCCTTGACGAACTTGATGGGGGCAGGAGGGTATTAGATAATTCGAAGCACCCCATAGTGCAGCTGCTAGTAGCTTTCCTTTTGCTTCATGGCTGTTAAGAGGCAGTTAGCTCTACCAAACTCTAGGCTAAAAACAGTTGCTCTGTCTCTCAGAGTTCATGTGTGGGGTTCAGGGATGGAATGAATACTGCATTCGGGCCTGGGCTGGCCACTCACAAGGTTGGGAGGTTGCGTCTTGTGGGCTGACTCTCCCTGGGCCACAGTTCCCTGATGTGCGGTACCATCTCAGGATGGGCTCTGTGGTATCTAGTTCCTTTTGAGCTCTGTAGCTCTGGGACTCCATCTGAAAGATGAAGTCCTCCTGCTACTGGTTGGAGAGTAGAAAGTCATGGCTCATATCTTGCTTATCCTGGTTCTAAAGCGTTCCACGTTTCTACAGCCCATAAAAGAAGTAAATGACTTTCACAGACAGCCTCAAGGAGGCCCCACCTTCTCGCCCTGGTTTTCAGTGTGAGCACGTGGCTTGGATGGCTCCTGCTATCTCTTAGAACACGTCTCCTTCTGAACAAGCCCAGCATGCCCCTGGTGCAGGAAGAGGTGTGGTGTGGCTTCCTCCTGGAGTTCTCTGGCCCTGACAGAGCCTGCCCATACATCCTCAGCCCAGCAGTGGCCTCCACAGGTGAGGCTTGGGAGGCGGGGCAGATGCTGCCCATCTATTGGGAGCTGGCCAGAGTCAATATTGAAAGATCTGGTTTGTTTTATTTGGCCTTCGCCTGTTGGAAACTGTAGCTGTATCCACTCATAACAAGGAGGAAGGGATAGCAAAGAACTTCGTACTGAAGCAGCATATGTTTCCACTGTCCCTGAAGGGACCAAGTATTAAGAACCAAGCTGAAGCTGAGAGCAGCAAATGAGCAAGAAAAGACAAAGACAGAGAGGAAGAATACCATGAAGCCTAATGAGGACTCAGGAAGAGTCACTGAAAGTGGGGTTCAAGTCCACCTCCCACTGTCTCCTCGACTGGGTGACCCTGCCATGATGTGGATACAATGTGTGACCCTGGTGGCTCCCTGATGGATGCTTCGTCCTCTGAGTGAAGGTGTGTAGCCTCTCAGAGAGGGAACCCAGGACAGGCACTTGTGCTGCTTTGTGTGCTGCCCCCTACATGGATGACTGCAGCTATCTGAGGGATCCTGGTTGTTGTACCAGATTGCAGACTGTTCCAGAAGGGAGAAGTCTGGCCCCCTGATCACTCTGCTTCTGTCTCACTGTGATTTCCCTGTCCCACATCCTCCTACCATGAGGCCTTTGGACACATTATGATATGGCCAGAAGGCCCTCACCTAGACAGGCAGATGCCTGTGCCAAGTTCTTAGACCTCTAAGACTATCAAAAAATAAACCTCTTTTCTGTATAAAAGATATGGCCTCAGATACTTTGTTATAGTGACACAAAATGGACAGAGACCATCCCAAAACCCCAGAGGAGGCAAGTCTCACAGCACAGGAGTCTAAAGGTCACCCACACCAGGTCCACACAGAGCCTCCTCCTATAATGTGTCCCCATGTCACAGAGGAAAAAGGGACCATCAGGTGTGAATCCTGTCCATCCTCCCTATACCTCTATACGCCTCCCCTCTTTACCATCTTTATCTTTCCAACTGCCTGTAGGATTCTGGGGCTCCCTCCCCTTACTTTGGCTCTCAGTTCTTCCCTCCACCTCTTGAGCCATGGGCCTTGAGCACTTCTTCCTCATCATCCCTTTTCTTTAATCAAACTCTTGGCCTTGACTTCCAGACACCCTTGCGTCTCCCCTTTGTTCTCTTCCTCCTTTTGCTCCCACTCCATCTTCCCCTGCTGCCACCTTCACTGAGAGCTGTTTCTCCTTGCTCCTCTACTTCCTCACATTCCCTTCATTCTGATTGCTGTGGGTTGGGATTTTGCAAGGGGAACAATATAACACAGGACACATATTTTATAAGATTATTTATACTAACTACCCAAACAATCATATACAAAAAGAGAGTGCAGGAAATCTGTCCACACACTAAAGACCAAAGAATCGAGCTGAGGGCCTGGGTCCTACAGTAATGTCCTGCATGAATTCAGCTGAAGCCCTACAGCCCATAACAATGCCTCCCATGAGTCCAACCAGAGGCCTAGAGCCCATGATAATGCCTCACACAGGCCTGTTTCATGTATCTGCACTGGGAAGGCCCAAAGGTCAGTGGTGGAAGCTAGAAAGTCTGTGCTATGGGATGAAGGAGCTGTGCTATCAGGCTGAGGGTTCTGCACTGGAGCCAGGAAGCAATGCTTAAAGTAAGGACCAGAGCTCCCCTGGAAAGTACCACAGCCATCCTCAGCAACAGTGAGGTCCCGAGCTCCTCCAACGATGAGGAAAGCTGAGCTCCCATCAGGAAAGCCAACACAACAGACTTCTCTAGGAGACTGAGCCGTGCACCATCTCTTTCCCTCTGGAACCAGGAAGCAACATAGCCAGTCTCAGTGACAATGAGGTCCTAAGCTCCTCCTCCTCTGAGAAAAGCCAGGTTCATCAGGAAAGCCAACATGACAAGGTCCTCCAGCAGAAGAGCCCAAGAGAACCAGAAGTTTCCGAACAGCTTCCCAACATCTTCTACCAGCTCCCAACAGCCTCTCTTCTTCTCCAGTTCTACCTTTTATGCTGCTGGCAACAACCCTTAGTGGGGGGTCTCCCACACCAAGTACCACACTGATTCAATTCAGCTGGGTGTTAACAAATTGAACATCAGTTCACCCTTAGTCTCTAGTGCCAGATTTGTGAAAAGTTAACAAGTCTTGGTCTACTCAGATTTACATTAATGTAACAATTACATGTGTACATTTTGCATTTTTCTTTTTGCTCTCTCTCCTGCACCAAAAGCAAAATAAAGGGTGACCAAAATTCAAGGTTAAAATACAATGCTTTGATTAATTAACCTCATTATAAACATATATACAAAATAACATTACAAATGTATTAAAAGAACTATTACAATCACAGTCCTTGCTTCCCATGAACACTTAACAAGGTAGAGATCTTCTGCAATTCAAATACACCCATCTTCAGTGAAAGGCTTCAGTTCATTTTTCCATTGTCCTGTTCTTAACAATCACATTCTCTTCTCTCATCCTTGTAACCCAAAGCTCCGTTAGAGTCTCCTCTCTGGCCAAATGTTTCATATCACCTTATTGGCTCTTCACTCTTAATTTCAAATATAGATTTTGCTAAAAGCTCTCAACAGTAATCATGCCACCTTCCCAACAGTAGACAGTATTGGAATTTTTCTTTTTCCACCCAGGCAATACCTCTAAACACAAGCAAAACACAGACCAAATTTCTGCCAAAGCACAATATACTACCTGGCATCCAGCAGCCAATGCAGTCCTTCTCAATAGAAGACTCCTGAGCTTCCCATTAGTACCCTGATTTTCCAGGCTCTGATCAGAGTCTCAGGATAGTATACCACATACAGGAGCTGCCTCTTTGACCAGTCTTTCAAAACTTTTCCATATAATTCCAAAGGCTCTTAAATTACATGAGCAGGCAACATCACAACAATGACCCCATTCCCCTAGTACCAATTTTGAGCAAGCATGCTGCTTGGTGTGGGAGGTTCCCTGAGGGTTGTCACCGGCAGCATAAAAGGCAGAACTGGAGAAGAAGAGAGGCTGTTGGGAGCTGTTGGAAAGCTATTAGGGAGCTCCTGGTTCTCCTGGGCCATTCTGCTGGAGGACTTTGTCATATTGCTTTTCCTGATGAACTTGGTTTTTCTCAGAGGAGGAGGAGCTTGGGACCTCATTGTCATTGAGAGTGGTTACGGTTCACTTTGGGGCAGCTCTGGTCCTTACTTTGAGCATTGCTTCCTGGCTCCAGTGCAGAACCCTCAGCCTGATAGCACAGCTCCTTCATCCCATAGCACAGACTTTCTAGCTTCCACCACTGACCTTTGGGCCTTCCCAGTGCAGATACATGAAACAGGCCTGTGTGAGGCATTATCATGGGCTCTAGGCCTCTGGTTGGACTCAGGGGAGGCATTGTTATGGGCTGTAGGGCTTCAGCTGAATTCATGCAGGACACTACTGTGGGACCCAGGCCCTCAGCTAGATTCTTTGGTCTTTAGTGTGTGGACAGATTTCCTGCACTCTCTTTTTGTATATGATTGTTTGGGTAGTTAGTATAAATAATCTTATAAAATATGTGTTCTGTATGATATTGCTTCTTTTGCAAAGCCCCAAATTCTAACAGGGCTTCCAGCAAACACAAGTGAAAGCAAAGCCCAACCTGAAATGCAAGGGGAACAATGTAATACAGGACACATATTTTATAAGATTATTTATTCGCCCACTGAAAACCTTTAGACTGCTAATTCCAGGCTTTCCCATGTGTATTTACCCTTCATTCACTGCACTGGCATGACCTATGTGTCTGTTTCATGTCAGGCATGTAGACCAGGAACATGCAAAAATTCTGAATGAAACCCAAAGGCAGCCCACTGGTTTCATCTGCTCCTTGCTTTTCAGGGTGCAATATCAGCCTTTTCCTAAGGTTGCCTGTGCCTTGGCAGGCAGAGAAACCAGAGGCTATGGGGAATCAGGGTGAGCAGCAAGCTGGGAGCGCAGGGGATGGAGGACAGAGAGCTTAGAGGCTATAAGGATTCATATTTCCTGATATTTCCAAGGCCTAGCAATGGCCTGCAGGGGACAGGGTTTGCAGCAGTTGCTTGGGCCTGCAGATACTGGTGCTAAACCAAAGGAGGCTATCTAGCCATGGAAGGTGGCCTGAGTTCCTGCCATGGCCCAGTCCTGCCATACTCTACAGATAGCCTGAGTTTGTCACAATCTCTGTCACACTGCACTGTGGGCATAAATTTTATGGCTGATTTGTGCTATGCTGCGATTTCCCAGGAACATGCCAAGGTCTGACATAGCTCTTCTCATGATGCAGTATAAAATAAGAATGCAGGCTCTTATTCAGAATGATAAGGAATTCTAAGAAGATAACAGCATAATGCTAACCCTAAGGAGAAGTTCTTCTAAGTGTGGGACCACTTTGTTTCAGGGGTCCAATGCCCACGAGCGGGCTTGGCCAGACTCACACATCACCCGTATGCACTCAGTAAATGCTCATTTCCTAGATGAGTTTGCTGGATCAGGAAACCATGCAGCTATGGAGAATGGGGACTAAAGATCCTACCCCTCTTCTGTTTAAGGCTGGCTACATATCCCAGGGCTACTTGGTGAATAGCTACCATGCCTCAGTTTCCCATACCTATACTTGGGAAGAGTTATTTTTGCTCCACCTTGTCTTCTCTGTTGCGCATCAGTGGGGTGGCTGACTTTCAGGAGACGGGACAGCTCAGAATCCTGCCAACAGCCAGGTAGCCAGGCATAAGTGAGCTTTGCAGGAAAGCAAGTGCCAGCAAACCAGACATCAGCATGAAGCCCAGTATCCCTTAGGGTTTGTTCTGTGGAATGATGGAGAGGCTGGAGACAGGCTACAGGGCGATTATTTCCTGTTCTATGAAGGAGACTCAGGGACATGAAGACTGGAAGCAGAAAGTGTCCATGTGATGAGAAACTACAGTAGCAGTTGCTCAGAGTCTGCCCTTGTAAGTCTGTTATTCCACTGCAAGATAATGCAGTCAACAGTAGCGGAGCTCGCCGAAAGCGCAAACACACTTGGCATCTTTCATGTACCAGTTGTTGTACACACCAGCTAGTGTGTGCCCTTTTATTTACATACTTGTTTAAAGACACATCCAGGTTGTGGGGACTGTTAACTATTCACAAAATCTTCAGTTACTGAGGCCATACCTGATGAGCTGGAGAACCAGGACTTGAGCCTGTGTCTGTCCGTGGGCTTCAGAATCTGTATACTCAATCACTAATACTGTAATATGTTATGAAACTGTGATGGGCAAATGACCAGACAATTTAGGGACTTAGTGAGGCCTTGTCTTAAAGTAAACAACGGAAAGGACTGGGGTGCAGCTCAGTGCAAAGACATTGTGTTTGATTCTGAGGATTGGGGAAAAGAAAGGAAGAAGAAAGAAAGAAAGAAAGAAAGAAAGAAAGAAAGAAAGAAAGAAAGAAAGAAAGAATGAGAAAGCTAATTAAAGCCTACAAGATGACAGCATTAATCTCCCCTAAGCACAGAATAACTCAATCTCGCTGACCTCGGTTTTCCTCACCGTAAATGGGGGTGGATAGGCTTTGTGCCCTATCGTCTCTGTGTTCCTTCCACGTGTCACATTCGGATCATGAAAGGACCTCTTTATTTACAAAGGGCCAAAGAGGTGTTTCCTGCGCAACCTGTTCTGCTACTTGAAGGCTAGTGATCAAACTTGTGTGTTTGCGCAGCACTGGTCCCAGAGGTGGAACACACTTCACCCTGACCTTGGTACTGACCCACACAAGCACGCACCAGAACATGCGGGAAGAGCCACAGTAAGGGCACGTCGGAGAGGGCCGGGAAGGTCGGCTGTCCCGCTAAACGGGGAGCGACACCGTCGCCAGGCCAGCGCAAACAGCTGCTCTAAAGGGTAAGTGTTTCCGCGCCTTCTGGAACAGGGCGGGGGATGGGGGCCGCGCTGATACGGCAGCGGAGAACGGTGAGCTCACCGGGATTGCACGGGAGGCTGCGGGGGGCTGTGTCTGGGTTCAAACTCTGGACCGGTAGGGTCTCAGCAGGCAGGCAAGAATGGAAGGAGCTGGGGCGCAGAGCAGCGCAGTTTGGCAGCTGGTCTGCCTGATGCAGGGCTTCCTATTTTGAGTGGGGATGGAGCTGGGAAACTCCCCTGGAGACCAGGCTATGGGTTATCTTTCAGCCCTAAGGCCTTTGAAGATTTATTTACTGCTTTATTAATGTGCATTAGATCGTTTTAATTATGCAAGCTTTCGCGTCCACAGTAAAATATACAAAAGATGCAGGAAAGCATCAAAAACAAAATCCCCTTTCGTTCCCTTCTGAGTCAACAAGGCTGGGTTGGGGTCTTCAGGGTGCGCACCTCCCGCGCGGTCACCAGCAGGACCAAGGCTGTGACTGAGGCACGTCCCGCGCCACAAGGGCTGCGGAGCCGGAAACCACCGGGGCCCCGCCCGCCCCGCAACCGGCCTGCGTCCGAGCCAGAGGGCGCTTCCTCTCCTGCAGCCGGGCAGGCGGAGCCGGGTGGGCCGAGCAGAGCCGAGCAGAACCGATCTGAGCCGAGCTGAGACGTGGTGGGCAGGTGCGTAGTTGGCGCCGAGGTGATGCAACGAGGGCACGCGCGTGTGTCCTCACGTGTTTGCGCGCGCACGTGTGTGTGCGTGTGTGTCTCGCCCGTGCAGGCACGAGATGGCTGAGGCTGTGTGCCCCTGGGTCAGCACAGCCGGGCTCCCTCTGTTCTCAAGGAGGGGGGTGGGGGGTGCTCCATGGTACGCAGACTGGGGCTCCAAGGAACACGGGGGTTTTGCTTAGGAAGGGATCTCAGGGACCCTCTAGCCACATCCAGCCTCTTCATGTCACAGACGAGAAAACTGAGGCACAAGAGTGGTGAAATGACTTCCCATAGGTCCCGGGTTAGAAAGCAAAGCTCCTGGCTTGCAGGGAGGTCCTGCTGGGAGCCCCGGCCCTGAGCGCCTGCACAGGCCCACCACCGGGGCACTATTGTTGGCACAGGGCATAAGATCTCACAGACAAAGGCAGAAAGCAAACCTCCGGGGCAGAGGAAGAGGGCAGGAGAGTGGTGCCCCGGGCCTTTGCTTCCTCCCCCACCCTGCCTGTAGTGTGGTTGCGTTGTGTGACTCAGCCAGTTTGGCTGACTCTGGCCCAGGTCTGCATGTGTGTGCACACACATGCAGAAGGTGCAGTCTACCCTTGCACATATGAAAGCCTTATGAGTCCACACGCATACTTCTGAATCCACTTACGTGTTGGGAACCTGCCCTGTTTGTGGAAGACAGATTCCAGAACCCTAAAGGATGGTGGTGGGTTGTGTGACTCTGGAGTCAGAGAGTCCAAGAGGGAGCTGTGCGGTGAGGTTTCTTTTTTCTGAAAGAAACCAACATGTGCAAAGAGTTACTATTATTGTTTTTTTTTTTTTTAGTCAAGGATATAAGATAGGGCTATGAAGCAGGTCAGTTTACTCCACATAGAACTGGCATTTTGTTTGTGGGGTCTGGGGTTTGTGTCCCTCCTCAGTTGATTTAACATATATGGCTTCATAGGCTAGCATTTACCTCAAAATCTGCACTATGCAGTTTTCAAATGGTGCATGAAAGGCTTGAGTGTCTGACCTCCATGGGTACAGAGGGAGTTTGGAGAAGGTATGTTCCTCCCGGAGGGAGTGGGTCTGGCACTAAGCTGGGCCTTGAAGGCAGGGCAGGATCTAGACACTGTGCAAGGACACCTGAGTGAATTGCAGACAGGATGTGCCTGAAGGACAAGGTGCACAGGGGTGCAGGGGTGACCCAGTGAAGTGTGCTGCTGGGAGCGTTAGGCTGGGGAACTTGACCTTCCTAATTAGGCTTGGAGATATTTCCCCAGTAACAGAGAAGGGAAAAGATGTCATGGCAGCTGGCTCAGAAGAACTCATCACTGGTAGTCTGCATACAGGGTATGATGTGACAGGCACCTGCAAGAGGAGAACCAAGGTTGGCAATATGGGGCTGAGCAGGGCAATCATGCATGGACAGAGAGGGCAGCACTAGTAACACTGCTACGAAAGCTAAGAGACAGGAGACATCTGCTTCATGTGCTTGGGGCCTTGGTGATCCCATTCAGTCCCTTAAAAACCTTTGGAGGAGATCATTATTGTTCCCATATTGTAGACAAGGACCTGAGTCAGAAACCTGAAGCAGTTTGTCAGGGCCACATAGCAGACAGGTGGAGGGATAGAGATTCGACCCCAGAGAAAGGTGGGGTGGATTCGATGATAACTGAATAAACACCAGGATTGGGGTAGAGGAGGTCTGTGACCGTGGAGCTTGGGGTCCCAGTGTGTGAGCTGATGCAGGAGGGGCCAAGGGATGGGAGTGATTGGAGACATGTCCGCCTGTGTGCAGGAGCCAGAGGAGTTGCTCATCCTGCCTTTTGGCCTCTTGTGCCAACCTGGAGTGACCAGGAAGGGTCCACTGAGTGACAGGCAGTCACACCAGGGGCTTCTTGTCCGGGGCATATGGCGCTGCTTCTGTGGCACATTCCTCCAGAGACAGGCATTCCCTTTGTCTGTGTGCTTTGGCGCACAGCCCTGGCTTCCTCAGAATGCCAGCAGGGCGCTCCCTTCCCAGCAGCACCTGACTGTTGACACATCCTGGATGGGCTGGGCCCAGGGAGGTGTTAGAGGCTCAGGGTGGGTGGAGCAGACTGTGTATGGGGCTGCAGGTGCTCCTAGGAGGCCAGAGGTGGCAGAGTCCTTGGGGTTCAGATCCTGGGGGCCTCTCCACACCAACTCTGTGTTAAGATCCCCTTGTCAAGAGACTGTGTGTGTCTGTCTGTCTTGTGGTTGCTCCCTCTTTTTATAGAGCCACTGGAATGCCACTGGAATTTAATCATGGGGCTCCACCATGATGATTTATCTAATCCTAGTCACCTTCCAAAGGTGCCACCTCTAGACAAGGAGTTGATTTAAATTTCCGCTTTTTTTATGGTACTGGTGGTCAAATCCAGAACTTCACACTGAGCTATATCCCTGATCCTTTTTTCATTTTTTATTTTGCGACAGGATCTCACTAAGTTGCCCAGGCTAGGCTTAAACCTGCCTCGGCCTCCTAGAGAGCTGGGATTACGGGAGTGTGCCATCACCCCCAGCTAGTTTCTACCTTTTTCATGCCTCCCAGTGGGGATTATATTTTGACACATGAACCCCCCCCCCAGGGCACACTTAAACCACTCCAGATGGTGGTACCCTACCTAGGGGAGGGACAGCCGCAAGGCTGCACTGGCTTAGTGCCCAGAGCACTAAGCACTGTCTGTGGGTCTCAGTTCCCTGGCAGAATGAGGTGGAAGAGAGTGGGACTGAGCACACATGGGGCCTGGGCCCGGCCTGTGGGGCTGAGCCCTGCCTGGAACCCCCCTGTGTGTCCTGGCCAGGCTGCTACCTTCTCTCCCTTTTTAATTCACAGCAGCACCAGGAGCTTGGCTGCAAAGGCTCAATTATCAGTGCAGACAAGAGGAAAATCTCCTATTACCTGGATGATTGGTTTATTTTCACTTTGTTTACCTTAGAGATTGCTCAGTGCTGAGCTCCAGGATCTGCAACCAGCCAGCCAGTCAGCATTCTCTTTGTCCCTGCCTGGGTCTTCCCCACTCAGTCATCCTCACCCCTGGGGGGGGCAGGTGGACATAGTGCAGGGAGGCATGGAGGAAGAGACTTCTTGAGGCCCTACCCTGACCAGCACAGAAGGCCAGGAACCCTCTTTTCAGGTCTGGG
Source organism: Dinomys branickii (assembly GCA_004027595.1). Lineage (NCBI taxonomy): Eukaryota > Metazoa > Chordata > Mammalia > Rodentia > Dinomyidae > Dinomys > Dinomys branickii. Next base: position 15,007 of record PVLD010028449.1, read on the forward strand.
AGGTGTGAGGCACAAAATGTAGCAGGTGTGGCCCAGAGCCTGGTGTGAGCGAGGGTATGACGTCTTCCAGTGCCCCCTGAGACAGGGCTGTAATTGTCATCCTCTGTGATTGTTGTGGTCTCCAGTTTGTACCCAAGGAAACCTGGTCTCTGCAAAGCACAACAACTCTCCCAAGGTCACACAGCCAGCAAGAGACTGATCTTGGATTTGAAGCCAGGCAGCCTGGCCCCTACACCTTCCTGATTGCTGGACTCTAGGCCCAGTTCTGATTCTAACCAGTTATGCTTCTGCAGGATTTGTCTTCTCAACCTGCATTCTTCCCTCTTCACTGAAGTGAGGCAGGTTATCCATGGGGCCATCTCAGGCAAACACCTTGGGGACATGAGAAAGTGTGGTATAGGGCTCATATGCCCCTGCTGGGTGGCTTCACCTGTCTCGAGTGTTGGCCTCTGGGCTCCCTTGTCCGGGTGTCCGTCCCTTGCCTTCCTTGTCTAGGTGTGTCTTGGGTTGGAATTCCCTAGAAGGAAGCTGTGCATGCTGAGTTACTGCTGCCCAAACAAAGGGTCTCCAGGAGATGTTGCTTGAGAAAACCTTCAGGGGTGCTGCCTGCTCCAGATTTACTCTCACACTGATCGAGAGCTGGAAGTCTGAGATCACAGCTTTGTTGATTTCTGGTGAGATCTTTCTCCCTGGCTTTGAGACAGCCACTTTGCTGCTCTGTTCTCTCATGGTAGGGGAAATAGGAAAAGAAAAACAAAGAGCCTCTCATTCACTGGTTTGACCTTATCGAAGGCACACAGCCAGGGTAAGGTCCACTCCCAGATGACCTTACTGGAGCCAAATCACCCCAGAAAGCCTCCCCTCTGAAACCCCATAGGCTTGGGGTCAGAGCTTCAACATGTAAATCGTGGATGACACAGTTCGGCCCATAGCTCTAGAGAGGTAACAGATGACATGTAGTTGAAGCAGCTTCACACGGAAAGCTGGGTTGGCCAGACAAAGGGGACAGGCAGCCTCTGGACCAAGGCAGACGGGTGTGGAGCATTCAGGGCAGAGATCTGTGGGCCAGGGCTGTTGGCAGATACTGGAGAGGACCCTGGTGCTTGGAGGGTCCCCAGTGGGGGTCTGTATTGCTGTGCTGTTCTGGCCAGCTGCCAGCAGAGATGTCCCCCAGGGAACAACCTCAAGGACTTCGCAGGCTGTGACTGGAAGTTGGGGAAAGAGTTGGGAAGTGCTGCTGGACCCTGGGCCCAGGTTGAGTGGCATCTGCAGTAGGGACAGACCTTGGCCCTCTCAGCAGTTCCGTGCTGGGTTGGCATGCTTTTCTGAGGGATGTGAAGGGACCAAGACAGTCATGGGGAAGAGGGTTAAGGATACAGGCCAGAGACACCGACTGCTGCTGTCTTCAGCCGGGGCCTGCTTCTCTGTGGGGAAGGAGGAGGTGGTGGGTTCAAACCGCCTTCCCAGAGCCCAGGCAGGACTGAAGCCCCGGAGCCCCGCTTCCCAAGGCAAGGTTTTCTCACCAAGCAGCGGCACCCCCATCCCAGGAGAGCATTGGTGAGGGTCTAAACCTTTGCATTTCATTTCTGTGGGTGGAGTCATCTGAATCACAGCCAGGAATTGCTGGGGGAGATGTGGTCAGGAAGGAGTTAAAGAATTCTGTGGCTCTGGGTGCCACACTAACCCTGCAGTGCTGCTTCCTTTCTGGAAAGGGTGTATGACAAAAGCTGCCTTAGAAGATGGCTGGGGAAATAAATGAAGTGCCCTACAAAGTGCTTCAGTGGAGGCTGGGTAGTCTTCCAGGAACTTGTTTGACTGAAGCAAATAATTTATTTTAAAAATGAGAAAAACAGAAAGTAATAAGACATGGCAGCAGCAAGATTGCCCAAGTACAGAAGACATCTAGCAGGGAGGCAGAGAGGGAAACTGAGGCAGAGTGTCCCTCTGGGACTTCCTAAAGCCAGCAACAAACCTAACTCTGTCACTTTGGGAAGATGAAAAAAATTCACAATGTAAATATACTTAATATCACAAAACTCATCCCCTGAAAATGGTTAAAATGGTACATTTTGTTATATACCATAAAAAATCAAGTTATAAAAACAAATGAAAAACAAAATCCAAATCTCACAGCTTTCAGCCCACTGAGAACATTAAAACAAAAAGAGCATAAAGGAGAGCTGGGGAACCTCTCTATGGGACAATGGGGGCAATGTCCCCACACCACACCGAGGCCTCAGAACCACTCCACCTGATCCTTACCAGGGGCTTCTACTCAGCCCCAAGTTCCCAGGAGACTTGCAGACCAAAGACCACCACGGGCCAGGCACCCTGCGAAGGTCTTGTGCTTCCCCTGCTCAGCAATGCCAGGTCAACCAGAGCCTCCCACATGCCAGGCAAGTGCCCCCACACCACCCAGGCCATATCCTTCCTAACCATATCTCCCCCAGTAATTCCTGGCTGTGATTCAGATGACTCCACCCACAGAAATGAAATTCAAAGGTTTAGACCCTCACCAGTGCTCTCCTGGGATGGGGGTGCCGCTGCTTGGTGAGAAAACCTTGCCTTGGGAAGCGGGGCTCCGGGGCTTCAGTCCTGCCTGGGCTCTGGGAAGGCAGTTTGAACCCACCACCTCCTCCTTCCCCACAGAGAAGCAGGCCCCAACTGAAGACAGCAGCAGTCACGGTGTCTCTGGCCTGTATCTTTAACCCTCTTCCCCATGACTGTCTTGGTCCCTTCATATCCCTCTTTAATTTATAGCTCTGGATATGACATAATATTATTACATAGAGCCAAGTGGAATCCAAGGCAGGATTCCACTCAGAGCCCTCGGGCCTCTTGTCCTCCAGCTGGACAGGGTGTTGTAGGGTTGTAGCACCAAGCGCTGCTACCTGGCCTGGGCATACAAGTGTCTACTGCACAATACAATAGAATCTGCATGGAGTGGGGGGTGATCATGTGAACCATGTGCCCTTAGGATTCTTAACTACAGCCTTTAGCCAAAAAGAATTTACTTGAAAATAGTTTAATTATATACCATAGATAAACTGCTAATGGAATATACCAACTGCTAAATTAAGGACTTTCACTAATTACGCACATGCTACAAAAGTGAGTTTAGCTCTGACCATGTCCCTCCCAGAAGGACAGTTGGTGGGTCTTCTCCAGTGAGCCAGGGCCATGGATCACCACATCAGTTCCTGTTCATGTCACGATGGCTCTGTTTTCTCATCCCCTTTGGTTTTCTTCTGCAACTCGAAGCTGCCTGTGCCGAGGCAGAAACAGATTATTCCCAGGATGTGGTTGTCGTGGTCACACACACTGTTGCTGTTTCCTGGTTCTCCGGCTAGTGTTCTTCCCATCATCCCTGTCTTTGGCAGTGTGTCCTCTAGCATGCGTACTGTGGTTTGTCATTACCTTTCACATGGACTACACTGTGCCAGTCTAGCCTGTGTGCCCAGGTAATCATGGTTTTAGTGTTTAGACTGCTTAGGGATCAACTCTGGGAATGAAGTGGCTGGGGAAGCATCAAGACACCAGCAGACTATGACACAGGCCCTGTGCTTCCGACGACCTATGGTGCCATATGCTTGCTGTGGGCCATGTGCTGTGCATCTTGTCCTTTCTAATTGGGGTCCTAGCATCTCCTTCCTTGGACAGATGAGATGGAGACAGATGAGACCAAGAGAGATGAAATAGCTTGTCTAGATTCACATGTCCAGTCCTGGTAGAGACACCTACATCACAGTGTCCCTGACCCATGAGATATAGGGCCTGCTTGTTAACCGAGCATGTTACTCTGCAGAATGGAAGCAGGTGCCCTCCCATGCCACCCTAGCTGAGCTGCCCCAGGCACAGGCTTGCTGAAACCCAGGGGTGTCTGGTATAGAACTGCTTTTACAGGAGTGGGTTCTTTTTTTTTTTTTTTTTGTGGTACTGGGGATCGAACTCAGGACCCTGAGCTTTCTAGGCAAGCGCTTATTCCACTGAGCTATATCCCCAGCCCGTACAGGAGTGGGTTCTTAATACATTAAACCACAACTTGAATCAGAAACAAAGACACAAAAGGAACTGGTAAGTAAAATGATTGATTGTTAATGAAAAATGGAAAATTACTAGGCTTCTACTATGGAAGCACGTATCACAAGCTAAATATTTTTATTTTATTTTATTTTTTTTTATTTTTATTTTTTTTTTATTTTAGAAACATGAAAGTACAAAAACATATTGACAAACAGACACCCATTATCATAGAAAATAGTACAATCACAACTAATCTATAGACAAGGTGATATGGTCTCAACAGTAGTTGTTGCTTTATCCATTGATATCTTCGAATTGTAGATGTATGGACCCATATACAGACATGCAAATTTAGTCAGACAG
>PVLD010028450.1:0-19391 GCA_004027595.1 Dinomys branickii
CCAGCCCCTTGAGAAGCCAAGTTCAAATGCCTGGGATTCTGGATTTGAATCATCATAGGAGCCATGCTTGGTTGTTTGCTCTGTGGTAATGGCTGCAGTTTCCAGTTTTTCTCATGGTCATACAATGTAAAGAATCACTGACAGCTTTAAACTTGGAAGCTCTCAGTCAGTTCTCCTTTCAGAAACCGTATTCCTCCTCTAAGCTCTGAAAATGACACGTGCTGTCTATTATACACACATATTAGCTTTTCATTGTTGTGGCCAAAATGCCGGAGCCTACACCTTAAAGGAATGGTTTATTTAGCTGATGCTTTCAGGGGCCTCAGTGCATGTTTGGGTGGTTCCAAGGCAGAAACATCCTGGCAAAAGGGAGGGCCAGGACAGTACCGGACAGTCAGCCTGGAAGTAGAGCAGGAGCACTACTAGGGAGGAAGGGGCGAAGGCCCATGTGTAATACCCAGGACGAGGTCTCCAGGACCCCCAAAGACACACCTAGGAGTGTGCTTTACTAACCCTGCAGCCCACTCCCAAGTCCATCAACTTGGCAGTTACATTTAACTCTCACATTATCCATCATGATAAAAGTAAGTGATTAAAGAACCTGTGGGTGTCAAGAGCAGAAAATAACATTGAAAATCGGGAGTAGGTGCAGGAACTTGCCAAATAGTTAATATCCTTATTAGTCATCCATCTATAATTGTGGAATAATTAGCGCCAGATTTTTTTCTTTCTAAAAATCAAGTAGGATAATTTCCATTATTGTAATTTTGGCTAGGGGCAAGGGGCAAAGTGATTTATATTTAGATATTGCAAACTGGCAAATATCAGGGCACATTAATCCGAGGAATGTATATAGTTGAGCTGCAGCATACTGAGTGTCACACAGGAAGGGCAGGATTTCTTAGAGCATGCACCTCTACCTCTACTTCTTAGAGATCCAATATTCCTTAGTGCATTGGAATACATATGCACACACACACACACACACACATTCTTATTTCATTTTACTCATAATTCCTGCTTTAACTCAGAAGGCAATATTTTTTCTTTTATCTGCTTCAGAGTTTATAATCATAATCTACACATTCAAAGCCCATGATATGGAAGATGTGAAGCAAAAACAAAAGTTAGTATGAAAATGAAAGTTCGAATGTTAATACACAGAAGTATTTATGGTGTATTCCAGTGAAAATTTGTGGGCATTGTACCTGCAATTTTCATTATAAAAACAAGTGAAAGGCACATGATTATTTTCTCCTCTTTAGTTTTCTCCTTACCTCCCTTTCCTATCTTTCCCATTTCCCTCTGGAACATCACTGTCACTCTTTTCAGAACTCAAATTAATGCCATCAACACTATAGTACAATTGAATTACAACATAAATAGACTTCTTTATTCCCTTACCATGATTTTATAGCTGTAATCACATGGGCAAATATGTTCAAAGTTTCATTATGCCAACTTTCAATTCAATTTTTAGATAAAATTTGTACAAATTTTGGACCACTTGCACTTTTTTTACAATACAATTTGTATGGTTAATAACTAAGCAATTAAAAATTAAATTTGGGCTTTTATAGAAGGACTAACAGATGCTCTTATTTGAAACATCCAGCAGAGACATTAATTATATCCCTCTATTACAGTGGTTCATCAAATGGGAGTGCCCATTAGAATTCTCTAAACATAGATCACTATGTGTGCCCTCAGACATTCTTGTTTATTAGTTATAGGATGTCCCTTGAGGAGTTCCATTTCTCACAGGTTCCAAAGTGCTGCTGATCTTGATATGGTATAAAGACCAGAGTGTGAAAAACACCATTCTGCATAAAAATTGGAAAAAAATTATTGATTACTGACGGTTAAAAAATCATTCCATTGGGTGGTTCTTTGTTCTTGAAAAAACGGTGTATAAAATTGCTGAGAACTTCAAGAGTTGGCATCGCCCCAGCTAGTATATGTCCCTATGATACTAAAGTGTTTGGTCCCTTAACCATTTCTTGCTTACCTTCAATCTCTACTTTAAAAGGAAAAAGTTAAGATAGTTGAAATGACTAAAGCTATTTATACATAGAGTTCTTATTTTCGGGAACAATATAGCTTAAATTGTATTTGTCATTTGTTTTCCTTTTTAAATTACTACTCATTAAATGGGATGCACTTAATTTTATATGGAAGGTGTTTGTCTATTGATTAAACATGCATATGTGATAATACAGATGGCTCAAGTTCTCAGTTTTGCTGATTGCTGTGCCAGGAGTTTGCCTTTGCTATTCTGCTCTGCTGGCAATGCAGCAGCAGACCCTCCACCACGATCCTGGCTCCAAGTCACTCAAACAACAACTTAGACCCCTAATGTAGATAAATATACAATGTGTTTTAGACAGCTTCTAAATTCCTCAAAACAAATATCACCTGATAAAATTTATTATTCTAGTGCATATTTGCCTGTCTAGCATTTGTCAAGATTTTTTCTTAAAATCTTGCTCATTAAATTATCCTGTATTAAATTTGAACAGTGTTCCTAGTTTATATATACACGTCAAGTAACATTTATTAGGTTTGTGTTAATACTATCTATTGGATATATAAGTTTGAGAAACAGTTAAATATTTCTTTTGTGCATAATTTCTGAGAAATACTATTGTACTAAAGGGCATGGAATAAGCTTTAAGAGACTAGAACTTTTAGTGTGAAAACTTTGGTTGTTTGTTTTTAAGTATTTTGTGTGTTAGTACTCCACAGAACTCAAATTGGAAATGGAAAGTATAGGTGTAAATAGAAAGTAACCCATTGATTTGTCTGTTTACTCCCTCTGATTTGCTTATTTTGTTTGACATACTTTTCCTCCTATGCAACTCCATCTCTTTTCCTGACAGTTGACTTAAGCCAACTGAAACAAATACTCCCAGTTTTTCAAGTGATATTTTTGTTCTTTGGATCACATACAGTTTTTGTCATGATTTGCAGATCTGTTTTTATAACACCTGATAGTTATAACTAAAGTAAAAATTAAATAATCGTTATCTAAACAATTATAATGTGATATGTCCATGCATTTATATATGTATAAGCTTTTATATGTATGTATGCAGATACAAGATATAACACTGATAATATATATTTTAAAAACAGGATAGAAGTGATTTGTACTTATACTATATGTGTGATAATGCAGATACATGAGTATAAAAGCATTGTGCCAACTATTTTGTAACTTGATTATTTTATACACACAATGTAATATAAATATTAAGAAATAGACGACATGTTAGAATCGCAAATGAGAATCGAGAGCATAAAGCTAACTGTCCGAAGTTTCAAGACTGCAATGTAGCAAATAACTCAGCAACTGTTGGACACAGGTAGATTTCACATCCACCTAACAAAGCAAATAGTTGTTGTTTCATAAAATGAATCTTGTGTGTCTTTTATACCCTGGCTTTTTATCTGGTTATGTGAATCATTTAAATCTTATTAAACATTTTTTTCAATAACATACAAGACAGAGAAGTGGTCGGTCGATTCTTGGTTAGTCAGAGATTCATGTAGAAGGAAATGTTTAAATAGATCTAAAATATAGTGCAAAGTAAAACTTAATGGATAAGTTGATGTCGTGGCAAGTGGCATCAGAAAGACTTTGTGGGGGAACAGTCTAAACTCTGTAGTATTATTGAATAGATATTGAATTGGAAAAAATATGGAACGCAAGTGCACATATAGCAGTGCATGAAGTAGAATCATACACAAAAGTATTCAATGGAGACATTGAATCACAGTGTTTGTTATGTGATTTTTAACTGGAGGACACTAACATATACATTTTAAGAATATATTAATCATTAGCAATGTAAATATAATGATTTAACCAAAAGTTGGAAATAAAACAAGTCATACACTATAACTTGAAAACTTATTCCTCAGAAAAATTTTACTAAGTCAGTTCTGTCATTGTAGTATGGCAGTAAATACAGATTTATTTTAAGATGAAGTAATAGGCTTGACAATATTTGGTTTTTCACACATTAGGTAAAATAGATTAAGTGAATTAGTGAACATATATTAATAATCATAAAATCTCTAAATGCCTTTTTTTTCTTAAATTTATACATAACTAATTACTAGTGTCATATAACTAGGTTTGCGAATGGGCTGGCTTCTATCTAGTGACAAATTGAAATTTCTTATAAGTCACATTTCTAAATTGAACCCATGAGAAAATACATTATTAAGTACAGCTAACCAAATGTAAGAAAAGCTTACTTTTTCATTACATGAAAATATGTGTTTTATAATAGAGTGGCAATTATATACTCTGATATGTTAAGTAATTTAAAATTTTGCTGAGAATGGTCGTGTTTCTGATATTTCACAAAAAATTTTGAATTAGACATCTAGATGTAACACTAACTCATTAAATCAAAACACTTGCAAAATCATTTTAAGAATATTGGTGGATAGTTGAACAAATTAACTTGAAAAGCAATTAAAATTGAAACTTGCACAGCATTTGAGTTAGATATAGAAATATAAGATAAAGTATACTAATTTGCAGAAATCATATTTTCTGTTTCTGTTTGTAAGAATCACATATTAATAAAACTGTCATTTCTTTGTAGTCATCATTTGTAGGCAAAATAAATGAATGTTTCCTATTCCTTGTCTTGCTATTTCCTTTCAGTATTTTTTTCTGTAGTAAAATTAGGCAATGTTTATCAAAAGCAATAAAGAAATTCAAATTGCACTCTCATATCTATGAGAGTGCTGAAAAATGTAACCAAAAATTTGGGTTAGTCTATGAAAACTGTAATTTTTCATAGCTAAAAATTTGCCACTGTTTGTGGGATATATAACTAAATTAAGACTTCATAAGTTTCCTTTTATTTATTTCCATAAATCACACTAAATTATTTACTCAGTGAACATTAGTCTTGGCAACTTAACACAATTTTTGTAGCATGTTTTTCCTGTTATTATTTGTTTTTGGTTTTCTTGAGGCAGGCTCGTACTAAGTACTTCACACTCACATAGGACTCATGGTGACCCTCTTGCCTCCGCCTTCCAGGCGCTGCGAAGATAGGCGTGCACTACCATGCCTAGCTTGAGATTTTTTTTTAAATCAAAGGTATTTTATACACTGAAATATTATTTTCATGTGTTTTTTATTTCAAAGCAAAAAAAGTACGGAACACATGCTCATGCTATTACAAGCTTGTGTCTACAAGAGTTGTTATGCTTAAGAGACTGACTAATCCCCATTGGTATCTATTAACAAGGGAACTTCAGAGTATCCCTTCTTATGTTTACCAAACTCCCAACAAAGAAATGCTATTTCCCCACATTGCTTGAAAAAATGCACACTTTATCACTATTCTTCATTCACTTTTTATTACTTCTTTATTAGTACATATTTGTCACACACAATGATCGCATTCATCAAAGGAATTTGTATGTCTATGTAATACAGTTTCATTCTTTTTCCTATTTCCTTTCCCTCCCTTTTATCCTTCTTCCCCTCCCCATTTATAAAAGATTTGTTTCCATTTTTTGTTTTCATTCTTTTTAAAATCCCTTTTCACTTCCTTCTCTCCCCCCTCCCCTCCCATGTTCCCATTGCCATTTGAACGTGTTCTTCTAACTTCCCTATATCTATCCTCCAGTTTGCTTCTTATTTATCCTTTGGATTTCTCACACAAGAGAAATAATATATTTTAAGTGTTTTTCTGAATTATTTCATTGAAAATTATGGTCTCATTGTGCATCCATTTATCTGAAAAGTTTATTCTGCTTTAAGGCAGAGTAGTACTCCATTGCGTACAAATACATTTTCTCCATCCTTTCATCTGTTGATGGGCATACTAGTTGTATCCAAGATTTAGCTATTAAAAATTGTGCTGCTATAAACACGGATATGCACATATCACTGTTGTATGAGCTTGTTCTCTAAGGTGTTTTTCCTTATCCATCTCTGAATTTTCATGCTTGAATTTTTAATTCCTTTCCTTTTATGTGTTTAATACACACTTATACAATCAGTAATATATTGTTTTAGTGTTCTCTGACTCATCGTAGAATTTAATTTAGTAATAATTCTTATACAGGAGAATATAATGGCAAGACATTAAAGCTATGAGTTTATTGGTAGAATCGGCAGTGTTTATCCTATGACTGGCTCATTGCACTTAGAACATGGTCTTCATATTGTTACAAACAGCATGTGTTGCCTACCTGGTAAGGTGAATAATAGCCACTGTATATACACCACAATTTCCTTCCCCATTCATCTGCTCATGGGCATTAAGGCTTTTCCCATATCTTAGCTTTGCTAAATTGTACTGCCAGGAACATGCAGTCCATGCATCTCTGAGATCCTGACTTCAGTTTCTTTGTGTTTATGCTCAGAAGTGGGATTGCTCTACCAAATAATAAACTAAGTCAGGTATGTATTCCAAAATAAATTCACTTTTCACTAAGAAAATGAGTACAGTAAAAAATATTAGTATAATTTTAATCTTTTATTCTGCACCATCCCTGTTCGTTGTATGTTTTGCTATCGGATGCCTTAGAACTGTAACTCGGAGGAAATTGAAAAGGTGGATTGTATAGTACCATTATGCATCTGATTATTTTCCATTTATATTTCTTATTGACCTATAGTTGATTCTTGTCTCATGAGAGTAACGTCTTTTTGAATATTCCCTATATTGAAAGGTTCTTATCATCAAGAGGCCCTATTATGTAGAATCTATATCACTCTCCATAGGAGCTTTTAAAACTACATGCTTTTTAAATCTTGTCATACTATTTCAGAAAGTATTTATTTGTTCTAATATGCATCACTATCTTTAAAATATTTTAAATAGTGAAAGATCTGAATTGAATTAGTATAATACATTTTAAAAATCTGTTGAAGAATTTTCTAGAAGAAACCATCTGTAATATACAAAGGTGTTGGGCCTAGGGCCGAAAAAGTGGGAATGAACATCTGTATTATTACCGTCATCAGAAAATGAAATCCTATTAAAAACATGTTCATAATGTGCTCTACTCTCTAGGAATAAAAGGTTTACATCCTGGGAAACTACTAACATTTCTTATAGGCAATAAAAATTTCATGACAACCCAGACCTATGATATTAAGCATATGCTCAGGCATCTTAAAAATGTTATTACCGATTAATCTATAGTAATAAATAATTTTCATTGGCCCTGCTTGCCTAAATAAATATGTTAATTTATAGTTTGCATTGTTTCATACAATTACAGCTGTCTACCTTTGGTCAAAAAGTAAAGTTATTTTTAATGCCATACAGCTTTATAATAGCAAATGCTAAGAAAGTATGACGAAATACCCAGAAATAAAAATCTGCCTGATAGACATGGAATCAGCTTTAGATCTTAACTTTAGCTGATAAATCTGGTTTGATAATAACATATTGGTGTATTTCTTAAGTCTATATAAGGTAAGTTGACATGAAAAGGTTAAATGATACTGTTTCCTACCAAATGAATTTTTTTATTATTATTTTGATGTGAGTTTCAAAATGTAGGATAACACAGAATATTTCCACAACAATGAGTGATGCATTTGCTATGAAGAACAATAAACCAATGTAAGTAGGGCAATAATAAAGCTCAAAGAAGTGCAAATAATTACTTACTTGGCCGCATTACACCACACCTAGATAAATTGCATTTTATTGCAGGGTCAGTAAATGTTGAAAAGTTGTCCTCATATATGAAAGTTTGAAGGTACCAAAAGCTTTCTTGAAAATGTTTTAAATTGTTGAATTAAAAAACATACAAATGTAAAGCAATGATTAATTCTCATTTTCCTTGCAGTATATTAATAACAACAAAATCATGCAATATGTAATGGAGGTGAATTCTGCAGAGCTGGACCCTCTTACTCCAATACTACCCTTAAACTCCAATGCAGTAAATAACATAAATTTTCCAAGTCAAAATCATGTTCAACAGTGGTTTCAAATGGGAATTTTCCCTCAGCATTTCTTCAAAAATATGTAAGTTTTCAGACTTTCAAATCATGAGAAAAAAATCAGCAGATTTGGAACACAGGAATGTATTATGAATCACCAGAGAGAATTACAGCTTAGAAATAGATACAGGAAATGTTACAAGTTTAAATTTTCAGAACTCACTGAAGTGAAGTAGAAATAATGCAAAAGCAGGAAACTCAGATTCTCCAAGTTAGTCAAAATATATGGTTGACATTTCTGAAAACCAGGTTCAGAACATGTGCAAAATATCAGTTACCATGTAATCACCCATTTTAATTTCAGCTATTGTCATGCCATAAGAATTTGCAGATCTGTTTGCTACTAACTGTCATTCTTGCTAATAAAGTAAGTATTAACAGCTTACATGTGTGGTGTATTTTAAAGAAATCATGAGTGATGTACCTAGAAATAACAAATTTTAAAAATATTTGCAATTTCTGCCAATGATTCTGTACAGTGCTATTGCTATTAACCTTATTAGGATATCTGAATATTAACTACTTGAGTACTGCCAAATCTTATCTAAATACTAGTATTTTTAGTGTTATTATATTCGATCTAAGCCATATTTCTTTTTAAACTTAATATTTTTTATTTAGTAATGATTTTTCTCTCCCTCCCAATGAGTAAAAAATGTGAACATTGGAAGAATTCAGGAGAAACACAAACTTAGGAATTTATGAATATTTCTGAGAATTCAGAATTTTTATCCACAAATCCCAGATATAATAACTGTTGTGAATTTGCAAACTTTCATCCAATATCAGCTCATCAAATGGTGTCCTGATTATGGAGAACAAGGTGCTAACTTGCCATACTATGTGACATTTTTTACACATATGTATACCACATATCCTATGGCTTCTGATTTGGTTGAATACTATTTCACTCTTTGGTGTATAAAATTATCACATTAAGTACAAAATCATTAATCTGAAGAATTTAGCTAGACACATGAACTCTTAAAATTTCAGAGTTAATGACCCTTTGTGATTTTTGATGAATCATCAGGAGCAAAGGGATCAGTCAGGTATTCAATGTTTTTGCAGACTTTTTTTTTTTTTTGGCATTGAATAATGAACCCGGGACCTCCACATGGCACTACATCTAAAGCCTGATTTAATTGGAGACCTAGTGTTGCTAAGTTACCTAGACTGGGCTCAAATTTGCTATCCTGAGCTTCCAAGAATGCTGGGACTGAAAGTGTGCACCACCATGCCTTTGACGTCAAAATCCATATGCCTACTTCGCATTGGGTTTGATTAAAATGGCGTGGACATTAAAATTACTGCTATAGATTTAAGATGGGACTGTGGGGAAATAGATAATGAGTGGTAATTTTTCAGTGTGAAAAAAAAAAGCTTCCACAATTATCTTAACTGCTTCAGTAAATCTGACAAAGGCCAGTCTTTGATTATGTGTATCTACAGCAGTAAAAGCAAACATTTCTAACCTGAGATATAAACTTGCCTTTAAAAAGCATTTGGAAAATAAACTTTGCATATCTACCATTTTAGATTTCCTTAACAATAGAGAAAAATTGTATTCAAATAGACTTTTGGCAAATTGCAATTAAAATAAAAACAGCACCTGTGTAGCTGTAAAATCATGTCAACTCTTGGTTCCCTTACATGTCAGTATCTGGTCCACATTATTCAGAGAAAAGGCAGCAAAATTAATCACAGGATTTATTATAATGTCTCAGATATCCCATCTCCTGTCCTTTGACTTTCTTATACCTATCTCCACAGCCTAAGATCTAGTGTTGTTTGTGTTTGACAGGGCAGGAGGTGGCACCTACACAACTTAGTAATTAGCACAGGCCCAGTTTTAGTCATTTATTCTATGTTTTAAATCTTATCCTTCTATAAGAAAAAAGAAACACAAATTTTACCCTATTCGCTTACCATTACATACCTTCCACTCCTGCTAGTATATTGCCAGTAAAGTTCTCAGTGTAGTTATGGTCACAATTAGTATATTCGGTTGTTTAAAAACATTGAGAATTTTAAGATACATTAAGTGGGTGAATGTGAGCTTTGTCTGAATATGAATGTACCTCTCCTTAGGAATGCATTAAGCACATATTCCAAAATTACGAAGCAAAGCATTTCTCACCTGTCTGAAATGTACCTTACAAATACAAAAATGAACGAAAATTATGAAACTCAGGATACTTTCCTGAAACTGCTACCTATTTTTCTACTGGTAATCATTGATACTAAAAGCTGCAAAGAATCTCTAACTAATCTTGTGATAAAACAACTTAAAGCATCTTTTGGTATCACCATGAATATTCAAAGGAAACGATCATAAATATCGTTTATGTCAAATCAAGTACGTGTGCATTTCTCATGTTTGTAATAATGTGAATATCTGGAAATTACAGAAGTACTTGTCTCTGAGTTTGGCCAATGTCTTCGAGTAACATAATTTGGTTTCCTAAACTTGCATTTATCCATTGAGACAGCACAACAACTTTTGCAGGTACAGAAATGGTCTTTATATTTAAATGTTCTGCTCGGAGTAGGCTCCCATCTGTTTTCTGCAGTTTACACAGAGCATTAGTTCATTTCCAGGGGTTCAAAAATTTTAATTCTAAAGGTTAAATTCACATACACTGAAGCCCAGTGGAATTAGAATTCCTATTTTAGGAACTGCGTGTCCTCTTGCACTGCGAACACGACTTGCTATTCCTGCACTATCTGACTGCAGAGTCATTTCACTGGCACTTCTATTGTCTGTAAACCTGCTCCCTGCCTTCATGTTTATGTGGCAGCACAAGAAAATGAGCAAGTCCCGAAACTAAGAATGAAGACATCTGGAGCTTATGATAAGGAAACTGCTTGAACCTAGGAGTTCTGTGTGTTTGTCTTTGTTCAGGTCCCTTTACACTTTCTAGACTTGCAGAAATCTTCACCATGAAAAACACCATGTTACTTGGAAAAGTGTCTATGAGCCTGCTTTCTAGCTACAGTTCGGGTCATTACACTTCCCAGTGTTCTGGGATAAATTCAGTTTTAAATATGCACTCCTATTGTCAAATGATATGTCTAGGTTTGAAATTGGGAAAACATATTTGTTATAGCCGAACACTTCTATGTCAAGTTTGTTCTAATAAATTCAGAGGCTTCACTTACCTTGAGGCTTGCCACTTGTATTTCAGTAGAGCTAAATAGTAACATGAAAATTTGCTGTAATAATATCTTATAAGCTTTCTTGCTTTCCTTAAAAAAAGAAACCTTCAAATTAAAGCTTTCTGTGGCTGAAAAAGCTATGTTCCACTATGGGAAATTTTCCTAAATTACCTTTATCAGAGAATAAGAACTTAAGACATGTTCAATAAATTGAACTATGACTATTGTTTTCATGATACCTTGGATTAAGTCTAAGTAGATTTTGGTCTACAGAGTAAAGCACTATGAGAAAATCATGAAGTAATATTAGTGTCATCCACGCTGAACATATAGCTGTATTGCAAAAAAATATCCAACATCTTTGAAGAAGAGCACAAATAAGATTTTCTTAAACTGTTGAAAGCAAAATTAAATATATAAAATCATAATCGTTGAAATATGGGAATCTCATTTACTTGTTAAGAGACAATATGTTCACATCTCTACATCAAATGTAGTCAAGTAGAAATACAAAATAGTTAAATAGGCAAAATTTGCCCACTAAAGGAAATAGTTTGAAAAACGTATACATATTTGCTATCAACATTGTCATAGAATAAAAAATAGAAAAGAAAAAGTCAAAGGTATCTTGGCATGGTGGCACAAACCTGTAATCCCAGCACTTGGGAGGCCGAGGCAGGAGGATCACCATGTGTTTGAGGCAAGCCTGAGCTACATAGTAAGAATTTGTCTCAGAAAAAAGCAGAGTTAAAAATACTGTTTAGTTTGCAGACAAATAAAGAATTATTCTGTTTTAGGGAGAATTAACTACAAAATTCTGAATTATATGGTAGAAGTTCTATGGAATCACAGATTTGAAAGAATGTTTCTCTTAAGCAGTATTTAAAGAGAAAATTTTAAAATGTTGATGCTGATTTTATTTTGTGGAGAAGCATAGAATTTAGATTGCGATGTAAACTTCAAAGTAGTAGAAAAGTCGATTTAAAATTTTCTAAATTTTCTATATAGTTGTAACTTTAGTAGTCATTGTCCTCAAATGGCCTGATTTTGTGCTCAGGTATGGCACTCTTTCACTCAGTATGCTTACCCTGCTGCGCCCATTTCAGTATACAAACTTATGGTTTGGCTAAATTCTTAGCACTCCGTGCCCTATATTTTCTCCTTTTACTCTGCATGTGCCAGTATTTTGGTATTTTATACCTGCAGATGTACTATTCTAGTTTTCTTATCTTTCACTATTTCCCATTTGTCTTTATGTTGCATCCAGAATAACTTTTTCATATTTACGGTCAACATTTTTATTGATTCTGCTTTTCTTATTTTTAGTATCACACAATAAAAATCCAAGATTTTTTAGCTTTCTCACCAAGTGCATTTTATACCTTAATGCTTTTATTCTGATATGCAATATCTTTTGACATTTCTGTATGGAATACAAATAATTTTAATGTATTCTTTAATTTTACATTATATTTTTATTATAGCTGTATTTATGGTGGATCTTTTTTTTTTTTAAAGTTGATGTTCTTTTCACATACCTGGTTTTCTTTTGCTGCCAGTTTAAGCTTATGGCAGAAGGACTTACAAGCTGCCTAGTGTCTACATCTATGTGGACAGACCTTGTAAAGAGGTCTGCTTTACTGTAGAGTGATTTACCAGAGTCTTATTACCCCAAAATATTCCCAAATGTCTACAAATGTCTACACATTGAGCCGTTTTCTTTTGTGATGTCTGTGTACCCCAAGGGAAGCCTTTTCAATTTCTGCTGGAGAAGTGGTGTTATGGATGTAAGGCTGGATACTAGGGTTATTTGAGTGAATTTGGAAAGAAGACTGAAGAATTTACCATTCAGTGTCATTCATGATTTACTTTATTCTCTCATTTTTCAATACACTATGTCTATCTTCCCCTCAATTGTGCTCAGTTTCTTTGGTCTGGATCATCTCTGCATCACTATTTCTTGAAATTCACCTGTATTTGATACACTAGGTATAATGGGGGCATATGAATTTAGGAGATGAATCTGAAAACGAAAAGTCTTTTCAATCCTATTCATTCATGTACAAGGTTTCAGAAATACATATTTCCTCAATTTCCTGGGAGATGTTGAAGATCTATGGTGTAAGTTAGCTTCAATCTGGCTGAACTTTCTTGCTTTCTCATGCTGCTTCCTTGCCCCCAGAAGAATTCGTCACCATCTTCCATTGTTCATTCATAGCTTTATTGAAGTTGAATTAACATTTGGCTTTATCTCTTTTTTTTTTCTCGTTTTTATCTTTTTTTCTTCTTTTTTTCTCTTTTGATTGTTTTACTGAGAATTCACTATCTTATCCTTTCCTATTCTCTCTGTGTGTTCTTCTGAATATTTCCTATATTTTCCTTTATTTCTAGTCTATGTGGTTTTGGAGAAAGCTGCTAAACATATGCAATCAGAGATTTTTAAATCCAAACTGTGTATGTAGTTATTTCTGATATTTAAGTCAGTCATATGTGATACTCAAATATTTATTTCTTCTTTTGTGCTTCCTTTAAATAATCATGTGTGTTATGGAGAAATGCAAGCATTTTTGTTCAGTGGTATTCGCCCACTGAGGTATGTCTCTAAATATGTTTTCAACTCCACTTATTACTGCATTTGTTTTCAGTACTCTGGGTATTTAAATTTGGTGTAGCTGTACACTATTATCCGTGTGTGGTCTGGTCTGTATGACGTATAAATTCACCGAAAGGTAACAGCGTTGTACTCACCCTCAAAACTACATTCCTTCATTCCCTTTTTGTGCAGTATCCTCTTGTTTTCCAGCCCGGGAGTGTGCCCTTTGTTCAAAGTCCAAATTGAAAGGATGCCCCATGGCTATATGGTTACAAGGATCCTCTTTATCTTTTGTGAATCACTACCCTTAGCAGTTCTGAACTATACCCATGGTACTAACGAGTCCGTCTTTTTCATGTCACATTTTTGCAGTTTCCAGCTCCAAGCATTTTTGTTGATCATGCTTCTTTGTTTCTGTCAGTGTTTCTTTCTAGTGCTCTTATTTTCTCTGTCAGTGTGGGCTCTTTCTAGATTCCTTATGATACAATTAATGCCATGCTATGATGTCTCTTGAAGATTGAGGAATAACTGGAAGTTATAGCAACCCCAATTAATAACATGTAGAGTGAGATTAAAGAGATTTCTAATCCTAGAGTCATTTCTTCATGCCCCATAACCCACAAACAGGAAAAGATGGAAATAAAATTTAAAATAAGGTAGAATAAACATGAGGGTTTACCATTTGTATGTCCAGATAACATCATTAAAGTGTAACTCTTCACCTTCTCCTTCAATGTTGGTGTTGATTTATGAGCCTTAAACATGGGGAGCTCATTCAGTGCTTACCTTAATTCTTCCTTTAGAAATTATTATACATATTTATCTAAATATGCAGTTTAAATCTACCTTTAATACTGTCAAATACTACATGCATAAATGTTACACATTTTGTAGAACTACAAGGTGTACAATTAACGTGTACCTGCCAATTTGAACTACCACTGCAACATGCATGGTTGTCTTTTTGGGCAGCTTGTACCATAGGTGGTACAAAGGGATCGAATCACTGTTTTGGTCTTTTAAGTAACAGAATAAGACACTGCCTGATTGGAGAATCATGCAATGTACCATAGTGGTTCAAGTTGCCTGGCAGCAAGACATACAAATTATAGCTCCATTGTAAATGTGTTGAATCATACATGAAAGGTCACAAATGTCACCTTCATGGGTTAATGTAACTCTAAGCTTCTATCATTGTTCACTAATATGGAGAGATTACAAAATAGAAAAAAAGAGAAATATTTGAACTGTATTATGGTGGTTTAGGAAATAACAGTAATGTCTTATGAATATTCAGTGTGTATTCTGCTAAAATAAAAAGTGGAGTGTATCATTTTCATATTAAAAAATAATGAAAACAGGATATATTCAGTTGCAATTTATGTTTCAAAAACATAAAAGATCAAGACACACATCACTGGCTTCCATATGTGCTACTAATTTTCTCCATTTTTGTTCATTCTACCAGGTTTTCTATTTTACTCTATTAAAGTTTTCTAAACATTTTGTATAATTGGTTTTGTTTTATATATACCACCGCTAAAGTGCTTGTCTAACTTTTGCGTTCTTATGCCCTTATTTTAAGGTTCTATGATTAACTTGTAGACAGGCCGGTACCTAGGGTGCCAGTATATTTCCCTAAAGCTGGGAATTTATGCAAACTAGATCCAAAGGAGTCTCATAAGTAATTTTCTCTTCCAACAAGATAAATGAAGGGCTGAGAGAGGACGTTTGTGTTATTTCCCTGATGTTGAGTAAAGCTAAAGTCTATTTTAATGCAATAAATTGAATTTGCAAAACCACAATATTTGATCTCAGTAGCAACTACTCTATCATCTTGATGTTTTTCCTGTCTTTATTTGCAGCTTCTAGCATTATTTTTCCCACTTAAAGATGTACTTAAACCTCTCTCTCACGTGCACACAAATGTTCAAAACATTCTTATATGGAATAATTTTATTTTTACATATTTTTTGCAAGTCTGTGCAAAGATTCACATATAAAATACAAGTTCCTTACATACATTTGCATTCTGAGTCACCATCACCGTGCATGGGTAGGTCATACAAACAGAAATTGTCCTTCACAGTAAGGAGAAATTACTCGGGTCAACTCACTTGGGCCTTATGCAAATGATCTCAAGTGTTAGAACTCCAATGTAGTTCCTGAAATGATTTTTTTTAAACTGTGACTTAATAGGGAAAACTAAAATGCCAGCTGAGGACAACTGAAACCATCCTAACCATACTAGATTAACGACATCTATCTTATACGTTTTTGTTGTATAAATCTCTATTAGAATTGTGGGAATATATGAAGTAGACACTAACTCAGAGCCATTTGATCAATCCATCTAGCTTGCCTTTCTCCTTATTACTGCATGCCTGCTTCTTTCCCCCATCATATCAATTTTTCTGCTAAATCCCAGGATAGGGAAATAGTCTACTATTGGTTCCAGGGTTGACATATTACATATCCAGCAATGCAAAATGTGTGGCTGAGTTCTTGGTGACTTAGCCCATATAAAATATCACAGAAGAGTATCTGATTGGCTGACTTCTTAGAAGATATCCAGATATGACCAAGTTGGGTCTGGCCAATGCACTAGGGAACTATTTGTTCTAGTTGGAAAATAAAATAAAATGCTTTCTTGATAGCAGCAAACCCAAAGAATATATACTTAATAGTAAATCTAAAACCGAATAACTTTATTTTATTAACAACCTGTCCTTGCTAGCTCTTGATGGAGTTCTTAGAGCAGTTTCCCTTCCAGACTTTGATGTGATACTTTTATTTTCCTTTATCTCATGTGGAAGTCTCCTTAATGAGTAACTTTCATTAGCCATCACAATTTCGTTACATTCGACTAGCAGTACCCGAGTTTTTATGCCGAAAATTCAAATTAAAATGGCTTGGATGGTGTATAAATTTATTATCTAATAGATTGAAACAAAATGAAAGATTGGATTGTCAAATCAGAATAATCTGAATTGAGTGTCTTGCCCTGTATCAGCACTACTGCTGATATAGAGACAGGCAAAATGAGCACAGAAACCTGAGGTATTTCTTGCAGCTCCCTGTCTCTCATCCTTGCGTTGGACAGGTACAGTAATAAAAGAGGTTTCTAACAGGTTTTCAGTGTTCTAGTTGGTTTTTAATTTTTTTAATTTTTATTTTTATTAGCACGTTTGCAGTATGTAATGACTGTATTCGTCATGGGAATTGGCACATGAACATAATACATGTCAATTGTTTTTATGTCCCTTTCCTTTCCCTCTCTCTCTCCTTTCTTCCAATGGGTTTCATAAGTTATATATGTCAGTTTTCCTAATGCTAGGACCAAATACCCAACACTCACAAATTAAAGGAGGAAATGATTTATTGTAAAACCTTGGTTTGTGAGAATAATTCATTGTGCTCATATTCCAAATCATTTGCATATCAAAGCAGTGAGAGAGAGATACAGAAAGACACCAGTTGTAATCATGTGATGGTTGCCATGTTGTACTACTCATATTGCCAACATCACTCATTTATCAAGTTCAAATTTCTTAGTGATGTTTACTCATCTTAAGGAACACTTGCAGACCTCATTACTCACAATCCAATGCTTACCCATATTTGGTTCCCCGTTTCGGATCATCTGGCGCAAAGGGAAGAACATTATAGTGGAAGGCTGTGGTACAATAAACCTGCTCAGTGCATGACAGCAGAAAGCAAAGCAGGAGAAATGGCACTACAGAGGAAGAGGCTAAGAAGCAAATATAATACCCAAAGACATGCTTCCATGACCCAGCCAGATATATTCAAAAGTTACTAATCTGCTAGATATTTCTTAATCCAATCAAGTTGAAATATCATGATTATTGGGCACAATCCAGCCCTTCCCAATTTGATAACCAGACATATCTCCTTAAACCATACCACTTTTAAATAAACACAAAAAATTAATAATTCTCCCTAAAATAATGCAAGTATCTCATGTACAACTGAATCAATAATCACTTCCCCAAAACTCAATAGTCCTAGTATTCACAAAATATCCAAGTCTCTTCTTAGACTCGAGGCAAACTCTTAGCTGTAAATCTCTGTAAAAGTTAAGGAAAGCAAATTGTACAATCCCAAGGTACAATGACACAGGGTAAACATTCTCATTCCAAAAGGGAAGAATGAGAGGATAGAATAGGACCATGGCAAGATGGAAACCCAACAAGGCAAACATTAAGTCCTATAATTCCATATCTGGCATCTGGGACTCGTTGCAGTGAGATGTGAGTTCCAGAGGACTTGCATATTCCCTACCTTACAGCTTTGCTACTTGCAGCCTATATGGATTCTGATTTAGTCTGGCTCTTCTCATGGCCCACAGATTTCTTCCAGTGACATTTCATGTTCCTCACACCTGGAAATTCCTGGACTCTCCACTACACGTTTAGTTTCATTCTCACAGCTTCATACACTACCATCTAAGAAACTCCTCTGATCTCTCAGGGCTTTCTTTGAAGTATACGTGGAATCCTCCCTGACACCACAACCCCTGCATTCTGAATTATGTGGATGAAGCGAAGGTCTGCCAGAAGCAGCAATAGTCAAGCCCTCTTGAATCATGCCTGCAGCAATATTTCAGTGCCTATAAAGCTGCTCTAAAGAGCACAATGAAATGAGCTCTTTAGAACAAATGTCCTAGGAAGCCCTTCTCAAATGAAAGGTAGAAAGTTTTGCAACGTTGAGCCTATGATGTGTGGGGTTTTATTGATTTCTGATATGCCCTCAAGGTATCTTTCCTCTTTCACCTTTATAAAGTACTTGCTCTATATTAATTTTCAGTAACCACACTTTCATCCCTTGTTTCTTTAGAGTCCAATGTTCAAATTTTTAAATTATCTTCTCTACATTTTGTTCTAGATTTTCTTGATATATATTAGTCAACTTTCTTCTGATTGAGATACAATACCCACAACTTAAAGGAGGAAAGATTTAATTATTCGTGTTTTAAGGAGTCTCAGTCTATGGTTAGCAGGCTCCAAAACAAAAAAATGATAGAAAGGTATAGTGGAACAGTTTAGTTCCTGGCAACTGAGAAGTAGAGCAGGGGAAAATTGCCAGAGAGGAATGTCCAAGAGATCGCCATATATAGTACCTGATATAGTACCTCCATGACCAATCCAGATATACTCAGAATCATACTATACTAATCTTCTAGATATTTTTTAGTCCAATGATGTTGACATTTAGTATTAATGTTCACACAGTAGATCTGGATAAAAGCGCCTAGCAATATCCATACCACAGCCTCAATGTTGAGTTCCTTTGAAAATTCCAGACGAATTAGTCCACTATACTTAATTTTAGATTTCCTCAAAGTCTAAGGCATGATTTGGACATGTTCTTTGCCAGAGTGTTGCATGCAAGACTTCCTACATTAGTCTTATTTCTGCACTGAATGCACATCAGCCTGGTTTTAGTTTTCTCAGTCCTATCAGCATTCTGATCTGAATTCTGACAAGCTCTTCTTGTAGCATTCTAATATTTTTCTAGTCTAAAAGTTACAACCTTTTCCAAAGTCATCTTGAAAGTTAATTTCAAAGGCCTTTGGACCACATGGTCAGATAAAATCATAGCAATGATCCCACCTTGATA
>PVLD010028451.1:0-19276 GCA_004027595.1 Dinomys branickii
GTTCATGATGATTATATTCATCGTGGGGAATTTGTACGTGTGTATAACACATTTCAATTCTTTTTTCACTCATTACCTTTCTTTCTCTTTCCTAAGCCTCCAATTCTTAGTCCCCTTCCCTTCTGCAAAAGATCCATCCCTCTCTTTTCTATTATTTTGTATTTTTGCACTTTAATTCTTTTATTTTTGAAGTTTCTTATAGAAAAGAAACCATGTTATATTTAAACCTGTGTGTCTGATTTATTTCATTTAACATTATGCTCTCAAGGTGCATCCATTTACCTCTAAATGACTCAAGTTTATCCTTCTTTAAGGCAGAGTAATTCTCCATTTAGGTATAAATGCTAATTTTCTTTATCCACTGATCTGATTATGGACATACAGGGCACTTCCAAAATTTATCATTTATGAACTGTGCTGCAATAAAACATGTATATGCATAAACATGTGTAGCATTATAATTTGATATCTTTAACTCTTTCATGAAGGTACCTAGCGGGGGGATAACTGGACAAAAAGCATTTCTAGTTCTATTTTTTCAGGAATCTCCATACTGCTACCCATATTGACTACCCACATTTACACAAACAATATAAAAGGGTTCCATTTTCTTCCACAGTTTCACAAGTAATTTGGTTTCATGATGATATCTGTGCTTTCAGAATAAGATGGAACCTCAGTGTTCTCTTAATTGGCATTTTTCTTCTGGCCAGAAACATTAAACATTTTAAAATACATTTATTTGCCATTTGCTCCTCTTCTTGTAAGAGGCATTTGTTTCAGTTGTCCATTTTTCATTGACGTTTTTATTCTAGGGGTATAATATTTTTGAGTTCTACATCAAGCTATTAAAAAGAATGGCATCCTGTCATTTGTGACACCATAGTTAGAAGTGGAGTTCATTATGTTGAGTGAAATAACCCAGGCACAGAAATACAAGCACTGCACATCTTCACTAACGTGTGGAGCTGAGAGCTGAGTTCACAGGAGTTGAGCACAGAACGGTGGTTATCAGGGACTGGTGCTGAAAAGGCAAAGGTCTACCAGTGAATTCCAAATTACATCTACAGAGGAGTAAGAGGCCCTGATAGGCTCTTTCACATGAGGATGACCACTGATATTGATAATGTACATTCATTTCAAACAATGAAAAGAATTATAAATGTTTTCATCACAAGCAATGATAAATATCTGAGATAAATATGTTTAAACTGATGCAATCATTACAAAGTATACACGTGATTCAACATTTCATGCACCCCATTGATAAACAGTTTTTATCTATTAGTTAAAAATTAATTTAAAAATTCTTCAATTTTGGAGAAGTGATTTGAAATGAGTGTCCTTATGCAAAAGACACCACAGATTAATTTGCCTTCTCTTTATGCCCCTTGAGGATACAAGAAGCTAGCAAGCTGCAAGCTGGAAGAGGACTTCATTACGCTGGCAGCTGGATCCCTGAATTCCAGGTTCTAGAGGATGAAAAATAAAGATTTGTTATTTATAAGCTTAACAATTACTTGCTTAAATTGTATGTATCTTTCAATCATCCCTGGTACTATAGATTCTTTAGATTATGTGTTCAGGCCTGTTAATCATGTGGAACGTCAAGACACATGGAGCCTCCATGATATGTGACAGTAGGTGGCTGTCCTGAGATACCCTGGACCTCAGGTGAACTCATTTATGACAATGAGTTTGCTGTGAGTCATTCTGGTTGACTCTAGAATCTGCAGCTCCACATGGCTTGATTTTGTCCTCCTTGTTCACATAGAGAGTGATAAAGCTGTGGTTTTATAAGAATGTGGACCCAAAGAAAAAAAACACTTTTTTTTCTGTGTTTAAAAGTGAAGAGACCTTAAGGCAAAAGATTGTATTCTTTCAGAGGGAGGAAATTTGGGGAAAATAAAAAGTAGAATATTACATTTGCTGTTTCTCTACCTTGGAAATGACAAGTATCTCATGTATTTTATGGGATAAAATAGGAAGCCTCAAAAAATAGGAAGTATTGGGAGAGAATAAAATCTGAAAGGCTATCCTTTGCTGCAAAAAAATTTTCAGTTAAGTGAAAACAAATCCATTGAAATTTGGAAAAAGACAAACTGGAATATATGAGATTTACAAATTATGTTTAAACCATTTTATTTTATGCAGTATTTTAATTGTCTAAAAGGGTCACTTTAGTTTATGCCATCTGTATATCATGAAGGAAGTAACAACTCATAGTGATAGTCCTCATAGGTTAGGGGAGCTAATCAGGAAGACAGACTTCAGGGATGTCAAAAATATACTGTACATGTGTACATACGTGCTTCACAGAAGTTGACTGTGACAACAAGGACTTTAAAACACATGTGTGCATGTGCACAGAAGACATTCATTCCCCTCCTTTATCACTTTCTGTTCTAGTGTATGCACTCTTGTACTTGCTAAGAATAATAATACTGTATTAGTCAACTTTTCTGTTGCTGGGATACAACATTCAAAACCCAGATTTAAAGGAGCGGAGGTTTGATTTCAGGGAATTCAGTCCATACTTACCCAAAGGCAGGAGCGTCGTATGGGTAGGGTAGAGCAAGACAAAGCCGTTGGGTTCATGGCAGATGAGCTGCAGTTCAGGGGAGTAGCATCGGAGACAAAGAAATGGGAGACCAGACATGAAATCCAGAGCCAGTCCTCAGTGACCCCCCCAGACACATTCAGAAGTGCGCTCCACCAATTCCTTGGGCAGATACCAACACAAATAAAATCGACCCTCCACCCTAATCACCACGTTCCACTCCTTGTGCCCTTCATACCGAAACATAACTCCTTAAGCCACATTTAATTTCCAAACAAAGACAAGCAAGTTCACAATTTCTTCTAACACAATATAACTATTCTGTGTAAACTGGAAGTGTGAAAATCTCTCCTCTTAAATTTTGATATTTCAGCATTTTTCAAAAGTTCAGTTCAAAATTGGTCAAAGAAAAATTAAACACTAACTTTCCTTTCAATAAACCAATAGATATCAGCAATACAGTTATCCAGCCATCCTTGTGTGTGTGTGTGTGTGTGTGTGTGTGTGTGTGTGTGTCTGTTTTCCTTCCTTCTTTATTTTTTCCTCTCCCTTGTCCCATTGTTCCTTCCCTTTTGCATGCTTATATATGGTAATCACAACAACTAATCTGAAGACAACAATATGCAATATAACAACCATTGCTGAGTATCTACCATCTTGGTTAGTAAAGCTCTGTATCATTTCTAATGCTTTTTAATTAACCTTTTTCTCTTTAATTGTTTGATCAATCTTGCTTTCTTACATCTGATAATTTGAGCAATTTCATTGAAGATAACCATATGTAATATAACCACCACTGTTAATTTCTATCATCTTGTTCTGAAATCCTGTACCGTTATTACTGTTTTTATCTTTGTGGTTGTTATTTTGTTATGTTTTTCTCTTTAAAATAAAATAAGTTCACTTCAAAGTCATCTCTGAGACTCAAAGAAAACTCCTGTCTGTGGCTCTCTATAAAAATCAGGCACAAATTCCATAATCCCATTTCAAAAGGACAAATTTCATAAACCCAATTCATAAGGGAATAGAAAGAATTCAGCCAAAGTGGGCTGGGGATATAGCTCAGTGGCACAAGCACCTGCCTAGCAAATTCAAGGTCCTGAGTTTGATTTCCAGTACCACCACCACCAACAACAAAAAGAATTCAGCCAAATTAAGACCAAAACCCATCAGGGTAAATATTCAGTCTTGTACTTGTGTGTCCACCATACTACAAACACAGATATAAAATGTGACACAAATTTCTGTATGAGTCAGTGACCCCTGGGCTGGTAACAATACCTAATCCCCACAGTTTAAAAGGGGAAGGAATCAGAATTGAGGGAAAAGATAGAGATTCCCAAGGTTATGTCTTCATGACTCAACAAGTCATACACAGAAGTATGCTCCGCCAATCTGTTGGGCAAATAAGATCTAGAAGCCAATCAGACTCTACCCTAGCCAGTCCAAGTATTTATTTCTTAAATTTGAGATTACACCCAATGAAAACTCCACAACAAATTAGACAATTTTAAAATAAATTTATATTTTTTAAAATAGACACCTTGTCAAATGGTAATTTATTGTTCAATTTTATATTATTAAAGGCTAAGTTTAATCAAGTAATAAAGTCATGAACTTCTTTCAGTATTGTTTTTTTAGCTCCCACACACCTTTGTTGTTTTGAAAAGCAAGTAAGTTCACTAGTGTGGTTGACGACTTTATTATACCTTCTCTGTATCTGGTAGAGCAACTCTCCTCACTGAATCACAACTGTGACTTAATACAAAAGATCTAGCGCTAATTTTACACGGGGCTCTTAAAAGCTATGAGAAAGCGGTAAGAATGTCTGGCAGAGCTTAGACCCACATTGCAAAAGTTATGCCAGGTGGTCTGCCATTCACCGAAACAACGTGACTGAGTTGCTTTAACTACCAAAGCTAGAGCTGTGCCACTTAGCCCGAAGTGGTTAACTCATGGACACTCCCTGAACATCAGAAGTGTTGTTTTTTTTAAAATTTTTTCGGTACCAGGACTCTTAACTCAAGCAGGAGGTGCTGCACAGCTGAGTTACATCCCAGCCCTGAAGTGTATTTTGCTGTCAACTTTCTAGGACTTTTATATTGCAATGTTACTTTTCTTTTTTCAAAAAAAAAAAAAAAAAAGTTGAGTACTTTTTCTACTCTAAGAAACTTTTAGTTGAATAAATATCCTAAAGTTTTCCTTCACAGGTTTATAACAGAATATTTATTCAGATACATGAGCCAAGAGGAAATGGTTTGTACTGAGTGTATTTTTTTTCAATTGCAATTTAAAATGTGAAAATATTACAAGCATATAATGGTACAAATTATTGCCTTACTAACCTATTAGTAATTATGGTTTTGCTAATGAATTATGTTATCGTATTGCTAACACATATAGACTATGTGTACGTATGCATGTGAAAATACTAATTTTTACATACCACAAATAATACCGCAGTAACTGTTGAAAGGCTGCTTGATAAAATTATAGAAATTAACCAGAAAAATCATGGGAACATGTTAGTGGTTTACTGCTCGACAGGATCTTTAGGTCTCCTTGAGTGTTTAAACCATGTTGGGTCAGTTCGTAATTGAGTTTAAAAAGTAAACACTCAAGAGTCAGTCAAGTATAAGAGAAGACTGAGAAGGCAAGAACAGCAATATGTTGACAATTCATAAAAAATGGCTGAGGGTACCTGGGTTCATAGGTTTCTGCTTGTATTTTCAAAATAAAAAGTATCAATTTTCCTCAGTGACTTATTTTGCACAGTTTTAGTTGGTGTTTTTGGAAAGATACATGGACAACATGAAGAAAATGTCTTGTTTCTGCTATTAGGCTTCTCAATATAAAAGTTTAAATATTCATAAACATGTAAACTGAAAAATGAACAAAACTAAAGTGCTCTAGGAGAGTATAGTGAAGGAAGCAAAAGGCTAAATAATGGATAAATCAGAAAACAGTTGAGTAAAGTATTAACAGCGAATATGGACAAACTGTTCATTAGAGTCTTTATACTACTGTTATGTTTGACCACAGGTACTTTCTGTGTACATCACCAAAAATGTGATTACTCCTCCTATTGCTGACTTAAAAGACATCTTTAAGAAGTCTTTGCAATAGATGCAACAGTCAGTTGCAATTAGCATGAATTATTGATATCCATATATCCCCGCTCTTGCTACGGAGTTCAGTCCATTACACAGGAGAAATGATCAGCTCTGAGTTCTACATCACAAGCAGTAGGAGCCTGAGTCTAAGTATCTTAGCAACTGCCATGAAAAGAATCTTTTGGTTCAATGAATACTACTTTACACATATTGGCAAGGCATTACCAAATTTCTCATCTGGAACAGTCATCTATAAAACTGACCAGGAGTGCAGAGTAAATTAATATCATTAAACACACACTCACAATCAGAACATTTCTACTGTGATTTAACTGACCTTCAGTTTTCCTTAGTTCTTAGGCCTATTTTACCCCAGAACTGATGGAATTTAGCGTAGAATAATGAATTTATAGGGCCAGAATCCTTTTATAAGAAAAGACAAATGTTCAAAATAAACCTAACAATAAAGAACAATTAACATTAATATCTTATTTTTGTCAAGGTTTTGTAAATACTGTCTGAATGTGATGTAGATTGCTCTCTTCAGCTGTAATTAATTTTTCTGTTGATTCTCTGGGCTTCTTCACAATGGGAGCTTTGAAATGGAAAGGCACTTGCATGCCAACATATTTGCCCAGCTGTGTTGTAATTGTCTCAAATGTGAGCTGATGGAAGAAAAAACAAACAATGAGAAATTCTGTGCTCACCCTGTGCACTGAAAATGAGACCAGCCAAAGTAAAAATTACATCCAAAGTGAAAACATAACCGGTTCCAAACTGAATCTATAGGCTGTTTGAATTTGAATGAGATATTCTATCACAAAAATGTACTGAGGCCAATTCTAGTGGCCTCCTATTAAAGCTTTGAATGCAATTCATAGAGGATTTCAAATAACTTAGCTTTTAATTTAATCTTTGATGGAGATTATTAATTAAAATGCTTACTTTTTCATTTTTTTAAGTAAAAGTACAGGGAAAAGGAGAGTGATTCAGAATTTATATAAACTACGATAATAAAATAGCTGGATAGTTTTAATGCATCCATTTCAAAAAGTGTTGCTATTTTGCTTCGATCATACAACCCCAATGACTACTCATCTGAAACCTCAAAGATATCTGTTAGTGTTAATTTCCTTTAATGCCGAATATAGCTCTTACTGCTGCTTTCACATTATAATCAACTTGGGAGTTAAAAAATAATTTGTCCACCAAGGGCCATAAATATTGAAAATTTAAAACCTAGCCCTTACCACAAATGTTTGTGATGGATCTCATGGGTTGAAAATCACTAGAGTGGGGGTGCAAATAAATGAGTTATGATGTGTTACCTTTCTCATGTGTCATTTTCTCACCTAACAGGAGTGTGGACTGCAGATAGCTTGCAATGGAGTCCTTGGGAATCCTCTTTGGTTAAAGGGAGTTGCCTCACTCATGGTTATGCCTCATGCTGGGGATCAAACTATATTTGATAATTGTTTAATATGGAATGACAAAGACTTGCCACCTGGCTTTAATTCTGGACAACTGTGTAGCACTATCTCTGCTGTAGAGCTCCTGAACTGACCAGGGTTACTATTGCATCTCCATCTCATTAAAATATATCATGTAGATGTAGGGCTCTGTCACAGACCATTTTTCCAAAATCCAAACTAAAGGAAATTGATGTTAGGATTGGTCTTAAAAATAAAAGCAAACATTTAGGAAGGAAATTGGCCTGGCTCATCAGCAGTCTGACTGATAATGAAGTTCTTATGGCTGACAGAGTGGAAGCTTGCAAACCCCTAGCATGTTATGATGCTAAATTGTTTAAACATTCATTCGTGGAAAAGCCACCAGATCTAGAAAGGAATGGAATGATGGGTATAATGTTATGGATGGGTGTAACATTATGGGTATAATGTTATAATGGTGCTAAGGTTTGGAAATGATTTGTCTATACCAAAATTCATATTCAAGATTCCTATTCAAATTAGCAGTGTGAAGGTAGCAGGGAAGTTTAAGAGTTGATTAGGTTCGACCTTCATGAATGGATTACTGTCTTTCGAAGATACTGATTTAAATCTTTCAGGAGCGTTGGTAAGTCTTGAAGCAATGAGCTTTATAAGATTGGATTAGCTTCCTTGAGAGTGTCTTGCTATAAAGTCAAGTCATCTTTAGTGTTTTGTCCATTTCCATATGCACCCATTCACCAATCCCACTCAAGGTCCTACTGTATGATGCATTTGCCACAAGGCCTTCCCAGAAGCTAAACATGGCAAATATTATACTCTTGAAACTATAGAACTTTCAGCTAAATAAACCTATTTTCTTTATAAAATTCCTGGCCCCAGACAATTTGTTACCATCACACAAAACAGATATGACACTCACACTTTTGAGAAGTCTGGGAAAAGTAGAAATTGTTAATATTAC
Source organism: Dinomys branickii (assembly GCA_004027595.1). Lineage (NCBI taxonomy): Eukaryota > Metazoa > Chordata > Mammalia > Rodentia > Dinomyidae > Dinomys > Dinomys branickii. The sequence continues at coordinate 8,086 of PVLD010028451.1, forward strand.
AGAATCATTGTTGCACTAGTCACTTTCCCATTTCTGGGTCAAAATACCTAAAACTTGGATCTTAAAGGAGAAAACGATTTTTGGCTTACAGTTTCCAGTAACTTCCACCTCAAGTTTTCTGGTCCAGTGCAAAAACGCATGGTGGAAGGGTGTGGTGGAGAAAGTCACTCACCCTCTGCACCCAAGAAGCAGAAAGAGAAAGGAAAAGTTGAGGGCATAACTGCACCTTTCCAAGTCATTCCCCAAATGACCACCTCCAAACAGACCCTACCATTAAGTAGCACATTCAGCTACCTGCTTCAGTGTGGAGAAAGCCATTCATGAGTATAGTACTCCAAGAGCCAGTAGCCTTTTAAACAAATGAAATTTTGGGTGGGTACATTTTAAATTCAAACCATAATAACTTTAAATCTTTGCATATTATCCTTGAGCTACAGTACACAAATAATGGATAACTACCCACCAACTGAAGCTGATATTTGAAAGTGAGATTCTCCTTAGCAACATGTGAAAAAACTATTGTCTCTTGCAGAAGCAAGAGGACAGGAAAATGATACATGTAGGTCCAGTATTCAAGCAGGTAAGAGTGGTAAAAGTCAAGACGTAAATTCTCTAATGTACCAAGTCTTGCATGCCAAGCCATGGACCCTAATATATCCTTGGTTGTGGAATGGCGGTGTGGATTTTTGTCGTCCCCCAAATCTTGCACTCTATGCTAGTAAAAATGACTTAGTATTCCTTTACCAGAATGAGGGTGGATGTGGTACCAGTTACAAAAGAGAATCCTTAACAGATCTCACTCTCAGTGAGTGTTATATGTCTATGAACTTGTATGCTGAGAATTTTACTAGTTTTCAAATGTACAACTCAGTGAATATATTTAATGATTGACAATCCTTTCTCTTACTTTTAAGAGCTGTCATAATATTATGGAACAAGAGGACCTTTCTGAAGATACCACTTCCCTGTTCAAGATAGTGTAGAAGAGATATCAACTTCCAGGGAAATAGCAGAGATTACTTTATGCTTAGTGATCTAATGGATGCAGGGGATTGGTCCCCATCATATTTCCCATTAATTTATAGAAAGCACCTACAAGAGAAGATGGATTGTTGCCAATGATAGTGAACTCTCATAGGGACAACCACGTAGTATCCCTAGTTGTAGCTGCAATGCCAAACACAGTACATTTGTGAAAGCAAATTAACTCAGTCTCAGTCATACAGCTATGAACAAATGAAATAAATTTTTTCCATTCTATTCAACAGAAATGATAAAAAAAAAAAAGAATTTACATTGGTGTAGCCAAACACATGTTATTTTAGCATTGTGCTCCAAGGCTATGTTAATGCTCTGTTTTTTGTCTTAGTAAATTTTTGGGGGGTCTGGACCATATAGACATTTCACAGGAGATAAAATTATTCCACTATTCTGATGACAATAAGTTAATTAAACTAGAACAGCAAGGACGGCAAGTATGTTGGAGGCCCTGATAAGACACATGCTTCACAGGTGAGAGGTAAAACCTGTGAAGTTTCGGGATTCAGGTTTTCGGGATCTGGTGGTATGTCAGAAGTAGCCCTCTAAAATAAAGAACAAAATGTTTTTGCTTTATACTGTCCATTCTTAAGAATGAAGTGAAACACGTGGAAGACCTTTTCAGGTTCTGGAGGAATTGTGCTTGAGCATTTAGAGAATTGCTTTGATTCAAAGGACTTCAAAGTATAAATGGAGCTGATAATAACACAAGACTCCATCATTTGTCCAGGCTTCAGTGTTAACAATGCCTTTACTTGGCCAAAAGGACCAGTGGTTTTCTGGCCCTTGAGCAATGGTTCTCATCCTGTGCACTATCACCATTTCAGGGCAGATGACCTGTTCTTGTTGTTTGGACTGTCATCTACACTGTAAGACATTTAGTATCATCCTTGATCTCTACCCTGTGGATGCCAATGGCAGCCCCTGCTTTCTCCACTCATGACAGTCAAACATGCTACTTCAGGAGGACAATACATACGAGGTTCATCTGGCAATTTAAGGTAATACTCTCAAAAACATGGGGAAAAAGGTGGGGATGGAGCTCAGTGATAAAGTCCTTGCCTGGGTTCAAATCCCAGCACTGTAGAAAAACAAAACAGAACAAAAGCAGGAGTCTAAACGTGGTCTAATGTCTCCAGAGGAGGAAGACTAAGAGCCACAGTTCTAGAGCGAGTGAAGTAAGGTCACTATGTGGGACTAAGGCAATTATGCATGCAAATCACAGAATAAAACTATGGGATCTGGGGTAAAAATACACTGTTTGCAGCAGAGATACATACCACTGAAGAAATAAGCCCCATTAAGGTAGGAGCAATGAGAAAGTAAACAAGGTAACAATAAAATACCGTCATTATCAAAGTTTCCATCCATGAATTGGGTTCTGGCAGATCAACAGGGTTGTTTAGTACACGTGAAATGGCACATATGCAAAGCCAGAGAGCAGAGGTTCACTTCATTATTGTGCATTTCAACTCTTCAGGTACTCACCCATGTTCCTCTGCATCTTTTCTATGGTTCACACTAATGACCACAAGAGGGATGTCTTATGATCAGTTGGAAAAGAAGAAAAAGCTGAGTTTGGCTCATGGCCCAGTTAGTTCAGTAACTGAACACAAGCTGAAAATGAACTGCTGCTGGGCTCGAGCCCAGCGCACAGGTGGAGTGCAATAGGGATATGGTAGCCACTTCACGTTTGACGTAGTTGGTAGGGCAATTCATTTGGGAAAAACTTTCTAATCAACAGATACCTTTGGATCAGTAGACACTTACATAGAAATGAACCTCAGCCATTTCTTCACAAAACAAAAAAGTAACTAAAAAACAATCATAATTTATACATAAAGCCAAAACAACCAAATTGGTGAAGAAAATATAGATGATAACTTCTGAGTAAGTGTAGATTACACTACATAAAACATGAAAAATAAATAATAAAAGGAAATTAGCATAAATGAATGTTAAAACCATTAAAACCAGGTACCCTTAAAATACTATTTCACAAAATGAAAAGGCAGACCACAGAGACAAATTAATATCAAACAGAAATGGGCATATATAATCTATGCAGTTTAGTATAGAAACAAGCAGTGCAATAAAAGATGGAAAAAGTTTAGGAAGGAGATACACAAAGTCCTATAAGCACAGAAAATATGCTTAGTATGATGGTTGATTGTGTCAACTTGAGTAAGAGAAGCTCCACTAAATTGGCTCAGCAATTCCACACCGCAGACTTGTCACTGGATGGTGTAAGGGGAAATGAACAAAGATGGATCTGCTTCTGTTTCTTCGGAGGAGCTCCAATCTTTGCCATTATCTGGGATATCTCAGGCTCCCAGCTCAGCCTATTCACCCTTCCATCGCAGACTCATCAGCCTCCTGATACAGATGCACATGGGACACTGTAGTGAGCTCCAGGCCTTTCACTGAACCCATCGCTCTCCATTGTGCAGACACCCTCTGCACTCTTCCACATCTGACTCTGTACATGGCCATTGTAGGCTAATCTTGTAAATTCTTACATATTTGTATACCTTGTGTTATATCTGTTTCTCTAGTAAACACTAACTGATACATACATGACATGGTTACTTTTCTCTTGTTGCTGAGACAAAATACCCAACACCCAAAATGAAGGAAGGAAAGGTTTACTTAGCTTACAGTTCATGGAGGTCTCAGTCCATACTTGGCTGGTCCAGAGGCAGAGTGGCACATGGTAGAGGACAAACTGTTCATGGCGGCAGCACACAGCAAAAACCACAGGAGCAAAAGAGGAGAATGGCTGCAGGCAGCCTCTTTCCTTCCCTTACCTTGTAAACAGGCTACCCCCACCCAGGGGGCATGTAGCTCTCACACAGTGTCCATGCCCTCCTCTTCCACAGGCTCAGGATGTGTACAAACTAAGCACCTTGTCTTCCTGCTGAGTCACTCACCCAAACCTCTAGACTCCCCAATTTGACACAATGTATCAACCATAACAACACAGTATCATTTTTCCTAAGGAAAGCTAATTAAAATAATTTACAATAAAGCAAATGTCCATAAAATGATTCAGATTTAAAGTTTAATAACAAAAAAAATAATAAAGTTTAATAACATCAAGTGTTAACAAATATGTGAAACATGGGACTCTGAGATATTATTGAGGGAGATATAAAATAGTGCAAGTGTTTTTGAAAATATTGACAATTTTTTGTATAGAGAAAATGTGAGCAACCAATTCTTTTCTACTTACTGAAAAATATGTATCAGACAAATACTTGTGCAAGATCTATTTTCAAAAGCCCATAAGAACAACCCAAATGTTTACCAAAAAGTTAATATCTCAAGAAACCTTAACACAATGATGTGATGAAACTTCATTCAGCATAAAAATCAACTACTGATATATACAGTGATACAGATGATTCTCAAAACTATCCAACTTAATAAACAGTGGTTGGGAAGCTGGGTGTGGTGATGCACAGCCGCCATCTCAGGGAGCTGATGCAGAGAGATAACAAGTTCCACCCTGTCTGAGCAATTCCATGACTTAGTGAGACTCTCGCTCAAAATAAAAAATAAAAAAAGGGCTGCATGTAAGTCAGTGTGAAAGCTGCAAATTAAATCTCCAGTGCTGGAAAAAATAATCTGCTGGGAAAACAAATAAAAGAACAAATATATATATATATACAATTATAAGAATAAACATATACATATAGTTTCACAAATCTTAGCTCTATATACTTTTCTTTCTTGACTGTTTCCCTGTGTATTTGTTAAATCTATCTCATTGTGAGTTTCATGAAAAAAGGCAGTTATTGTTTCTCACTTCTATTAGCTTGCCCTATATAATTCAGAATTGATACTGATGATCAATACATACTTGTTGGTAGATTGATTTGCTTGTCATACTATGATTCTATCCAAATATTTCACATTTCTGTTTATAGATGTGAATTTTCTTTCAATTTAGGAGTATTACAAAATGTAAAGAAGAACAGGTTAGCTGCTACATTAGCGACCATTTAGCAGGAGAGCAGAAGGTGGAATTTAGGTGTTAGTGAAGCATAATTTTAGCTCATAGTGTGAGTGCTAATTGAATGTTGTTGCTAATATTACAGCTATAGCAGATAGTCCCTTGTTAAGTGCAGAAAAAAGTGATTATGGAAGTCAAAACAGTGAATTAAAGCAAGAAGTAATGAAAGATCTTGTTCGCACACCATCACATTTTCAAAGAACTAAAATTGAATATAGCTAGTCCACGCTAAGGCAAAAATTCCTAGTGTTTCTATTAGGGGTATCTAGAGGAACAAATAAATAGAAAATGTTTGTGCAGTTATGCAAGGGGATTCATTAGGTAGGTTGCAGGATCGGAGGTGGAAGAGCGCAAATGGCCGTTTGTGCAGTGGAGAGCCGGAGGCACCAGCAACTGCGAGGTAGCACCTGTCTTTGATGCTGTAGTTCTAGAATTGAACAGTTTGGGAGACAGTAATAGTGGAGATAAGCCAAAGAGAAGGAAAGCTAGTAGTGTGTCAGAGAAGAAAGTGATTCTCTCTCAATGAGAAAGTAATCTTGTGATGTTCATCCTGCGACCCCCCCTGCCCCATCTATCCTTTCCTGGGGTAGGCATGGAGGAAGAATTTTGAAGTTGCTAGATAGTGCAAGCAATTTCACTCTTCTCCACAATAGTGGAGTAGAGATTAAGACAATGATGTAGACTAGTTCCAAAAGAAATTTATAGTGTTCATAAATACTACGTGTATTATGGTGAGAAAGTACTTCACCTATGATACTAACAGCTTGTCTACACATATGACTATGATAGTAACAGGTGATTTTTAAATCCTAAATTATTTTCAGACCTTGAAGAATAATAAACCCACAGCCCTAGCTGGACTTTTTAAAGTGAGCCTGTGGACTTCTTGAAACAATGTCTGACTATTTTAGGAAATCTTTAGGGCAGAGACCTGAAAAAAATCCAAGTCAGAAACTTAAGAATAAATAAGAAATGTATCTCCTCTTGAACTCTTTCAATTCAATAATAGATATTAGGACATACCTGGATTTTGTAATATGTAGTTACACTGTGTGGGCCAGAATTAGGTATAACTTATAATTTTATGTATCTGTGGGCATCAGATTTAGCAAAAATGGGGACAAATATGAATGGTTCACAAATCTATGTTATCAAGTTTGGAATAATATATTTATCAATGACAGAAGACTATATTATCTTGGAAACCCTGAATGCTAATAAAAATGTTTCCCTTGTGAAAAAAACTTTGAGCGATAACTTTTTATGCTTAAATTTCCCATGAAAAGATCAAATTTTAGAAGATCTATACAGTTATTTTGAAATTTTGAAATATTTATGCTTCAGGCATGTGCCTAGATCTAGCATTTATTGTTACTTCTTAAAGAGCTATGATTTCTTCTCCTTCTTATATTTCTTTCCTCTAATCCCTTCTTTTCCTTCCCTTTTCCCTCCCCTCCTGTCCTTTCCTGCCCTTTTCTGTTCTCTTCTCCACTTTTCTCTTCTTTTTCCTTCTTTTTTTGTCCTTTCCTTTCTAAGCTTTTTCTCTTTCCAAGTAGTGCCTGAGATTTTCCTAGGACGTGTGATTAATCATGGTTTACTATTCTAGTTTTCCATTGTTGTCTCCATAATGGTTTGCTATTCCATATCCATCATTATGTGAAGGTCATGAAATATATGAGTAAATGAAGCCTCTTAACAAGTATTTTATTAGCTGCCTGTGGTGACACATTCCTGAAGTATCAGTACTCAAGGAAACTGAGGCATTGGGCTTGACTTTTCCTATTTGCACATTCACCATATTTGGTTTTGAACTGTGCCAAGATGTTCCTGTTTTTCTCTCTGTCCTAATAAGCTCTCGATATCATTTTTAGTCCACAGGATCATCTTGGTACCCAATTAGGAAAGTATAGAGCACACCAGCCTTATCATTATTCTGCACATAACTGAGTCATGGGAGTTGAGCCCTCATCAGTACTTTATCTTCCTCAGAGATGCTCATTAGCATGCATCACTTGTGCTTTGTGGCAGAGCTGAGAATGTCCTTTGGGGGTTAGCCTCACAATAACTTGATCCTCATCCACTTTTATGGCAACCATGGTGTTGAGTATCCTTATACTGAAGACATATCAAATTCTTACCATTCCTTTTCCCCGCTATTAAATACAATCTTGTGTTATTCTCGATTAGAAAAAATGAGAAGAAATGCACAAAGAAATCAGCTACATTTTGTATGCATTTGTATTGAATGTATAAGTAGGAAGAGCAATTTCTTTATTTCTTATACCAAGTGGCAGCTGTTCTATGAAAATAAACCTCTAGTATTTTACATAACCATTCAGTTTTGTTCCTTCAAAGCATTTGAAGGCTGAAAGGGATTCTAGCTCTGATGACTAGAGTTGCCCGTCTTATTTTATAGATGAAGAAGCAAAAGTCTACAGACAATAAAAGACTTACTGAGGTTGGCAGAAGAAAATTTAAATCATAGATTTGTTTTTTTCTAAACCAGATGTGTTTAATGCATGTTAAAGGATACTGAAGTGTTCTACAACATGAGAGAGAATATAGCTTAGGAAGAGAAAATTGACCAAATTTCATTTCTATCCAGACCATTCTCCAGTTCACTGTGATTTATTTTTCTAATGTGATATTTGAACATGATCATTAGTGTCTAAGTGCTTTTCTAGCTCCCCATCGCCTGCATTTTTTTTCAAAAAGTTAGATAATTGCAATTCTGCAAAATCTAGCATATCATGCCCATTATTCAGCAAAAACCAGTTACAAAAACCCACACATACACACAATTATTTTCTTACCCTCTTCTGTAAGATCATGTTTGCTCACCCTAGTAGTTCTTCAATGCCCTGACAACTAGGTCTTGCATAGTGTTCTACTTCCTAAGATGTATAGTTGTGATTGTCACATTAGATGGTCACTGAATGACTGAACACATATTATCACTGTAGAGCATTATGCATAACTTTCTTTGCAACCTGGATCATGCACTGAAAACTCTAAATAGTTTCTTCTTATCAAAACCTTTTTACCCTTCTTGAGGGCTGGAAATGTCCTATAAATTCCTATTTATGTGAGGCCTCTGTTTCTTATCTTCCACTGGAGTGTGGAGTGGGTGATTCATGGGAAATTATGGATACTGTGATTGCAATAAGGAAATGACTGCGACTTTCAGTGAAGCAGTTGATGAGCTACTGGACGCAGAAACAGTCTTTGTAGGTAAGACTTCATAGTTTCAAAACATATTTTATGATTGTGGACTAGAGAGATATTCTTATACATCTGCATCCATGCCTCTATGACATCTGTGGAGCTTCAGATTCAGGGGTTGTAGCTTCAGAGAAGGGTTACACTTATGAAGACGTACATCCGTTTTCAATGGGTATGTTAAAATCAGATCCTTTGCTTTTGTTCTTGAAGAACACTAGGATCAACAGACCTAATTTGCGTTTTAGAAGTCCTTTGTTACGCTTGATTCTTTAGTTCCCTACATTCTCTGGAGAGTCTTACTCCATTACTACAAGAGCCTTCATATTCGTATGGTTCCTTATGTTTTACAGATCATTTCATTTTCATTACAGCTTTTTGTACTGACCAGAATTCTTAATCACGGCCACACTACATGCTAACAGGAAATATAATGCTGACTCATAAAGCTCACATATTCTCCATTCTAGAGGAAATAATAGCCTATCTTCCAAGTTACTGCTTTTCTGAGTACAATTAATGTGATCTCTCTCTCTCTTCTAGTCTTATTATACAGGAGTTGGATAAGAATGCATTATTTCATAAATCATACATATTCATGTATAACTAGCAAATTTTAAGTATTTCTAATTTTGAATGTTCATGTACCAAGTGTATAAAGATGAAATACCTAAATAATAACTACCTGCATTTCCACTATTTAATGATTAATAAAGTAAACATATAAGTATGGTTTTTTAATATGTATATATATTTCATTGTATATAACCCAATAACAGAATTTGGGCTATATTATATAAAATTTTCAATTTCCATTAGATTTGTGTTAGTATTTTTAAGGATATTGTAATGCTTTTATTAAAATGCTTTTACTAAAATATACCATAATTTCTCTAAATAGTTTTGGATGTATGCATATTTATATGAATAGTAAATATTAAAATGAATTTCAGAATTTTGTTTTCTACAGAAAAAACAAAAAACTGGCGTTAATACCTGAGGAGATTCACAACTACTTTGGAAAACTCTTCAGAATCTTCAAAGAACCAAAGGTACTTTCAACTCCAAAAGAAAATATTTGGTGTAAAATGAAACTGGCTTGAGTTCAGTTAAATATTCTTTTTATGTTACCTAGAGAGTAAGTCAAAATGTCCCTTCTATTCCAGTGAAGGAAATAGAAGTTTATTACTCTTCTATGTTTTCTAAATTAAATTTTGAATTCAGCTTACAAAGTTATTTTTCAAATTTTGTTTTAATGATTACCATAAGTGTGTTCTCATCGGGAGACACTAAGCTCACTGTCATCGTTCAGTTACTTCATCAATCTAATGCAGACAGTGCTTATTTTTCACGGTAATTTTATTCAGTATTTTGCAGCCCAGACACACTAAAAATGCATTTTTTTAAACAAATGAAATTGGAACAGTCAGTGAAAACAGGCTGAATCTGATGGAATTTTTAAGTAAATACAAATTTCAGTGTTCAATTTATTTACTCAATCGGAGGGCAATTGATAGGTAAAGAGAAAAATGATATGTTTTAATCAGATTCTAAATTCATAGTTTATTTCTGTGACTGAAAGTACCACACAACATAGAATAATACTTTTTGCCTACCTGAGATTCTTGCCAAAGAACTTTGAAGGCTGGAAACATTCATACTTCTGGTAATGTTATAAAACTGGTACTTTTCAGTTAAAGAAGCTGAGAGGACAGGATGAAGTCCTAATGTAAAATGAACATAGCCATTTAATAATTATAGTAAAACTAAATCTTGCAGTATGTTTTTCTCAATTGTATCTATCTGATTCCTCTGTTGACAAAATGAAAATATGACTAGTAATTTTTTTTTTTTTTTTTTTTTTTTTTTTGCGGGACCAGGGATCAAACTCAGGACCTTGCACTTGCCAGGCAGGCACTTATTCCACTGAACTATATTCCCAGCCTATGACTAGTAAAACAATGATGACTGACACAAAGGAGAAACATGGCAAGTATTAGTACTCCTATTACTAACAGTGATAATGCTCCTGATAATAACAGTGAGAACAAAAAAGATTATCAGAAGTGGGGAAGTCAGAAGGGATTCAGAACTTCTCCTCAAAGGAAATTAAAATGAGGAAATGCTGTGTAAATCAAGCTTTGGTGTTTCTAATTTAGATGTTGTTGAGATTATTACCCTCACAGTTAAATAAGGGGAGGGAAGTATGCCATAAATTGTATCACTCTCTGAAGTTCAGTCCCAGTTCTTCTCTCTTTATCTACTGATCAGTTGTAAGAAAAATAATTGGCCCAGATTTATGGCAGGAATGCACATGTTGAACTAAATGAATTTATTGTTTTTATAGATCAAAGAGCATGAAATGTTGGAAATTCACAAGATTTATCTAATAGAACTAAACCTATTTAGATTCTCCCAACAAAATATTTATTTTGATGTTTTCCACTGAATACCTCCTTTTCTTCTCTGCCAACCCCCTCCAAGCCTAACCTCCCACCGCCCCCACTTACTTTATTCTAAGGCACCCTTACTTCGGGTTTGCAGCCACAAAAGAACCATTTCTTTATCACATTCTCCATTTTAAACATTTCTTAGCTTATTTTCTTTTACTGTGCTAGCTCTAGGTTCTAGTTCTTTTTTCATTAAAACAGTACACGGAGGAAACTAGAGAAGGAAAGATTTTTACCTCCTCTCTCTCAGGGTTTTTTTTTTTTTTTTTTTTTTAGAAACATAAAAGCACAAAAACATATTGACAAACAGACACCCATTATCATAGAAAATAGTACAATCACAACTAATCTATAGACAAGGTGATATGGTCTCAACAGTAGTTGTTGCTTTATCCATTGATATCTTCGAATTGTAGATGTATGGACCCATATACAGACATGCAAATTTAGTCAGACAGTTAATCCTCTC
>PVLD010028452.1:0-19387 GCA_004027595.1 Dinomys branickii
AAAAAAGTAATGTTAACTTTGATTGCAGGGGTAAGCTGGTATATACCGGTATCCCCTACTGTAAAGTTCCTTTTTTCCTTTGCAGTTATTAGATATTTTGTAGGAAAATATTTGTAGTTGAAAAGAGGGTTGTAAATAATTCATTCCTTAGCAAATTTTCACCAAATGGCTTTATCATCCTTTTATGATTCTTATCTAAATTACTTGTTGCATTAAACCACCTGTTCCTCTCTGTCTACACTTATTAGGCTTCTACTCCAAGTAAGAGATTGTCTCTCTTGCCCTGCTCCAGACATTAAATGCCAAATGACATAACACTGCAAACTCAGTGGCATTATTATGCTTATACATATTCTTGGCACAGGAATTCAGACAGTGCAGAGAGGGGAGGAGCCTCATCTGCTCCGTAAAACTGAACATTTCAAACAGGAAGACTCGGTGGCTGGCTGTGACCAGAGCAAGAGGGCTCTGCAACTGCTGGGCTTGATCATCCTTCCCCACTCACATAACTGGTGTGCAGCCTAGGGCACTAAACCGTGGGCTGAAGTGGCACTGTCGAGTGTAGAATCTGTGTGGCCTCTGCCTTTGGCTTGGGCTGGGCATGGCAAAACAACGGATTTCACAGGAGAAGCTTCCATGAAGCAAGAAATCCGAACAAGTCAGGCAGAGGCTGCTTGGAGTATTCTGGTCTAGCATCATAGGTTATACAACATTGTTTTTACTGAATTCTAGCTACAAATAAGCCATGATGTAACTAAGAATCAAATGGAAATTAGATTGCATTTTCTCAGTATGAAGAATGTCAAAGAATTTTTGATGTTTTAAAATAGTCACACATTTATGTATATGTATATATATGTATATATGTGTGTATATATATATATATGCAAATGAGGGGAAAATGATGTTGAATGTCAAAGAATAAAAAGGAGGGTAAGATGTTTAACTTGATGACAAAAATGTACATAATTTAGGTAGCATAAGAATAGTTGCCTATGATGAGGAAAGATGGAATTTAAGATCAAGACTGATTAATAAAAAGAAAGTAAATAAATAAATAGCAAGAAACCCATACATAGATGAATTCAGGCTTTAAACAAACCTTAATGACACGTAATCCAGATTTATACACCTGAAGTTCAATTTTTTTAAAAAAATTAAATGTAGCCACTAAAAGAATACAAATCCAAAATTACTTGTTGGGAATCTGCTGGTGCAGCCCCAGTGGGCACAAAACTTGCCACGAGTGATCAAGAAACATGGTCAGCATTTCCCCACTCCCATTCTTCACGCCAGTTCACTTCATTACATCATTTGCCACTTTTATTCATTTACACTATCACAAGAGAGCTATAACCAATTCCTGAACCATACACCAGAACTTAAATGATGATCTGGCAATAGTTTTAATATACATACGACAGCCAAACTCTCCACAAAATAAGCCCAGGATAAACGTCACGGGGAAGGGTGAAATAAATTTGTTTGGTTTTCATAGTATTACTGAATTTTCTAATTTTAGGAAAAAATGTTTGAAGTGTCAACCTTAGAAATTTAATTTTCTTTCAGAACTTTAGAGCTTTTTATTAAATAAAATTCCAGACAATTTTCTGATCATAATAAATAAAAATTAGACAAATAAAGTGTTGACTTCCAGTAGGCAAAAGGTCTTATTTACTGGTAATCCCTCCTCTCAGACTTTTAGCATGTGCCTGGCAGCTTAGCTGCCTCCACCCAGCAGGAGAAGCATGAACAAAACAGGAAGCAGGAAATTTTACCCAATGTTTCTGCTCTCTATTTTTGTCTTGTCTACTTATCTTCATTAATTCCAAGGAAATTTTCCAGACCTCCTTCTACTCATAATACCCTTTTCGGTCATTCTTTTCCTTTGGTTTAATTGAAATACACTTCTTGCCCATTTTCCCCATAATTGTATAAAAAGCTTACACTCTGATATTGTTTCGTAGTCAGTGGCCCTGCACATCCTTAAAGCACATGATTGTGCTCTTGCAGTCATTATGAAACTACAACGAACCAACAACATTCAACTCCCAAAGCTGACTTTATTCTCAGTCGCCCACCATCGAACCTCAACAAGCTGGCCAACATCTCCATGTTGCTTCCATGTACTTCTGTTGTTTTAAAGCTAGGGAGTTGTGATATGAAGCTGATGCCTTTGAGACTGGGCACGCAAATTTTCCTCTACGAATGGAACAAGAAGGAAAGAAAAACGGAGAAGACCCAAATACATACTGTTATTAGTCAGAAACAGAGTTTAGACAGCGGTATACTTGGTTCAAAATGTATCATGAATAAACATGTCCTCTGTCTGAGACTTAAGAGGAAGCAAGCCAGGGGAAAGAACACCCACGCACACACAGGTACATATACTTCTCTTCTAGAGTGGCAAGCTTCAAGGTGAGACAGAAAGAAGCCATAACTATAGGAGGCAGAGTCGGGAATATGTTACAGTGGCTACAGTCACTGACTCAGGCGCCAAATAAAAGTCATGCCCTAGTACCCCCCCACCCTTCCATTGATGTGAAAAGTGAGCACCCACTTCCAAATGAACCGGTGGCATTATAACTTCTGTTACCTATATCCTTTGCAAGGAAGTAGGTTCAACCCTATGATAACCCCTTACCTTGGGCCCAAATATGATAAAATTAAGAGACTTAAGACATTAAAAATGAGATAATAAGAAAGTACTTCAGAGACAGTGAACAAACCAATCCCTTGGCCATAACCTGTTACTCATTAAAAGAATTATTTATGTTTTCTTCTAAGGCAGCAGGGAGGGACTTGAAATCTATCTTTGCTAGAGAAGCTCAATGAATAACTAAAAGCAGAACGAAGCTTAGTCCTCATTTCTTTTTTTTTTTATTTTATATAAAAAGGTAAAAAAGAATTTCACAACAAAATAATAGGACAATAACAATAGTTAATATATTGCATAATTGTTATCATCAAAGCAGTTACTCAGAGTACAAGATATGGTCGTAAAAATTTCTTCAATAAGTGTTAGTATGAATCTTCCTTTTCAATGAATTAAAAGACACTAATACTATAGCTGTCTTGAATTTTTCTCCCTTTTCATCCTTTTCATCTCGCACCTAGTTTCTTTTTCTTTTTAAACAAATATTTCCCATTTCACAGTATCTGTTATACATTCTAGACTTTATTTATTCTTTCAGTTACTCACACCAGAGAGACAAAGTGACTCACATTTGTGAGTCTGATTTATTGCACTTGTGAGTATGGCCTCAACTGACATCCATTTACCTATAAAAGTCTCAAGTTTATCCTTTTTTATGGCTGGCCAATACTTCATTGTGTAAAAATACCACATCTTTTTTATCCATTCATCAGTTGATCTGCAATTGGGTTGTTTCCAAGATTTAGCTATTACAAAATCATGCTGCTATAAACATGAGTGCATCATGGTGTGATGATTTTAATTCTTCCAGGAAAATGCCCAGAAGGGGAATGGCTAGTTGAATGGGACCACTAATGCTAGCTTTTCTAGGAATCTTCATGCTGATTTCAAAAGTGCACCAGTGTGAATCAGTTTGAACTTGAAGAAAGATTCCTTTTTCCCCACAGCCTTGCCAGCGTTTGTTATTGGTTAATTTCTTGATGAGAGCCATTCTTTCTGGAGTAAGGTGCAATCCCAGTGTTGTTTTAATGTACATATCTCAAATGACCAATGATGTTAAACAGTTTTCATATATTTATTTGCCATTTGTATTTCTTCATCTGAGAAGTGTGTATTAATCTCACATGCCCATTTTGGATTGTATCTTTGAATTTGGGGGTTCTGAGTTTTTTCCAATTCTTTATATGTTCTAGATATAAGTCCTTTGTCTGAGGTATTTTTAGATAAAATTTTTCTCACTCTGTGGATTTTTTCACTCTGTTGGTGATTTATTTTGAAGTGCTAAAGATTTTTAATAAGATGAGATCCTAGTTATAGACTCTTTGAAATATTTCCAATGAAGTTTTGGATTTTCTTTGTAAACTCTCTGCCTACATCTATGTCTTCAAGATTTCTACCTACTTTCCTTTTCAGTAGACTTAGTGTAACTGTTTTGATACTTAGATCTTTGATCCGTTTTGACTTTAGTTCAGTGCATGGTAATGGATATAGGTCTAGTTTTAGTGTTTGGCATATAAAGGGTTAGTTTTTCCAGCACCTTTTATTTAAGATGCTATCTTTCTTCTAATGAATGTCTGACTCCTTTGTCAAAGATCAGGGCTGAGTGTGTTTGTAGTCAAGTTTGCATCTTCTAACCTATTCCACTGATCCTCAGATCTGTTTTTTTCCAGTATCATGTTAATTTTATCTCTGTAGCTTTGTAGTATAATTTCAAGTCCTGAACTGTGATGCCTCCTGCCTTGATTTTGTTGCCCTGGATTGCCTTTGCTATTCCAATTCTGTTTTGTTCCCAGATGAATTTTAGGAATTTTTCCACTAATTCTCTGGTGTATACTAATGGTATTTTGATCAGGATTGCATTAAATCTGTATAACAGTTTTGGGAATATGGCCATTTTCACTGTTGGTTCTTCCTATCCATGAGCAAGAGATATCTTTTCTTTCTGATATCCTCTTCAATATCCTTTTTCAGAGCACTGAAATTTTCAATATACAGATCTTTTACTTCTTTGCTAGAATGATTCCCAAACATTTTCTTTTGTGGATGCTGTTATGAAGGGTGTGTTTTCCCTAATTTCTCTCTCAGTGAGATTTTTGTTTGTATACAGGAATGCTATTGATTTTTGAGTGTTGACTTTCTGTCCAGCTATGCTACTGAATTTGGTTATTAAATCTAGAAGACTTTTAGTGGAGGATTTTGGATCATCAATGGAGAGTATCATGTCATCTCCAAAATACTGATAATTTAACTTCTTTTCGTATCCTTACTTCTCTCTCTTGTCTAGTTGCTCTGGCTAAGTTTCCAGACCTACACTGAACAGGTGTAGTAGTAATAGACATCCTTGTCTTGCTCCTGATTTTAAAGTGAAAAGTTTCAGTTTTTGTCCATTTAGTATGATGTTGTATGGTGATTTGTCATAGATGGCTTTTATCAGATTGAGGCAAAGACCCTCTATTCCAATTTTCTGTAGGGTTTTATCATGAATGAGTCTTGGATTTTGTCAAAAGCTTTTTCTGCATCTATTGAGATGATCATATGATCCTTGTCTTTGGCTTTGTTGATATGGTGTATTACATTTATTGATTTGTGTGCATTGAACCGTACCTGCATTCCTGGGATAAATCTCACTTTGGTCATGGTGTATTATCTTCTTGATGATTTGCTGCATTGTGTTTGCTAGGGTCTTATTGAGGACTTTTGTATCTATGTTCCTTAGGAAGATTGGCCTATAGTTCTCTTTTTTGGCTGGGTCTGCCTCTGGTTTTGGTATCAAGGTAAAACGGGCCTCCAAGAATGAGTTCTTCCCTTTCAATTTTATTAAAGAATTTGAGGAGTACTGGCATTAAATTCTCTAAATTTCCTTAGAATTCAGCAAAATCCACCCAGACATGGGTTTTTGTTGATTGGTATGTTTTTAAATATATTTTCAATTTCACTAACTGATATTGGATTATTCAGAACTTTTATATCTTCTTGATTCAGCTTTGGTAATTCATACACATCTAGAAATCTGTCAATTTCTTCTGTGTTTCCCATCCTGAGTAAAGATTTCAAAATAGGTATTGATGATCTTCTGAATTTCCATAGGTTCTATAGTGATTTCACCCTCTTCATTCCTTTTTGCATGAATTCGGCCAAACACTAGCTAACCCAGCCCCTCCATAAAACCAGCCCCATTCCATTCCTAATGAGCCAGTCCAATCCTCTCCATCAGAGCTCTGCTGCCTTCAGCCCCTCAAGATGCAGTCCTGCCTGGCATGGTGTAAAATGCCTGTAAAGCACTCAGGGGACAGTGAATTCCAGGCCAACCTGGACTAAAAACTGCCCCATGTCAAAACAAAAATATCTAATTCAGTCTAATAAATCTATCCATGCCTTGAGCTAACCCATCCTGAAATGCTTTTTTGGTACAAGTGTTAAAAGCCTGCCTGACCCAAGCTGAGGTTCCCATCTCCTTTTGGACTCCAACTAATGACACTATCTTCCTACCTTTATTTTTCTAAGCTCCTAACAAATGGGAATTCTTTTTCTGTTTTCCAAATACATTTCTGTTAAAGGACATCTGGATAAATTGAACCATGGAAGTAAACTAGAAGGAAGTAAAATAAGCTGCAAATTACTGAAGTCAGCCCAAAGAAGTCAATTATTCAACATGGACAGATACAGCCTCAATCAGCTTAGTTTTCCTCTCCTGCTGCCTCAACTCCTAGTCTTCAACAACTCTTGGGTGGTTCTGATTACATCAAGGCAATTTCTCCAGAACATTCTCTGTGATGAAGAAGCATCATTTCTCTGCAAAACACAAAGTGATCTTTAGCTTCTAGGTAATACCCAGTTTACCTCAAAATTGTCACAATTTTGCACCATGCAAAAGGCTACAATCTAGGATGTGTTGGATCTGTTCTTGGGTGTATTTTTCAGTCTTCTTTCCTTTATAACAGACTATACTAGAAATGTGGCTTTTTCAAGAGAAATTACTACACATATGATTGGTGGACAGAACTGTCCCTAATCATACATCTCTCCTCCCATTTCCTCTGCAATTTTGAGCCAGAAAGGAGAAGTCACAGCATTCATTCATTCAATGCCAATTTAGCAACCTAATATGCGACTGGTTCTTAGCCCAGTTTCTGTGTGTAGAGAGGAGAAAAGCAACACAGAATGCTGTGATATGTTATTTTCTCTGTTTAAAGTTCACGGCTGACAGAGCATCAAAAATGTGTTTCCGATTACAGCTTAATATTCTGATCAATCACAGTGCTCTGTTTGTAAGCCCAAGTCAGATACGAGCCCTGCTTGTAAAGAAATGCATGCATGTGTCCAGGAGATTACAGTGGCTTCTTGAAAGAAAAAACTAAAGGACAAAAACATCATGGAGCAACCTTCATGGAGACAATGCCCTGGACATCAGCCAGCCTCCTTTGTTTGGCAAACCCTGCATTGAAGCTAGGAGTCTTGGGTCTCCCTGCAGGAGGGATTGAAGCTAAATGAAAGAAGTCAATTATTCAGCATGGACAGACACAGCTTCAATCAACTTGTGTTTATTTTGCTGTGACAGGACTGTGAAAATAAGTGCTTTGTGTTCAAATTGTTCTATGACTTCAAAGAGACTGGGAAGTCAGAGTTAGCAGGGTCAGTTTTTAAATTGAAGCTTGGTGATGATATTTTAAAGGAGCTATACATGAAAGTAAAGGCAAACTTTTAGAAATGTGAGAATATGTCTTTTGTGCCTTACAAGCTAATTATCTCCCACACCCCAAGCTCAGGAAAGGAGCTCCCAGTGGAGATTTATTGTAGTGGACGCTCCTTCATCACAGGAGAGGGGTGGTGCCTAATTCAGATCTTTCACATTGGCAAATCTGAAACCAAAACAGATTTTGTTCATGAGTTGCCTGATTTTGTTTCTGGTTTTTATTCAGAATCTAATGAAGCTCAAACCACACACATATATGCATGCTTAAGCTGGCACTCATTTCCTCCAGGAGACATATAGACCCCTATCCATCTAGTCAAACTAGACAAATGCATATGGACTGCTCTAGGAACTGGGTGTTCAGCTGCAGCTGTTCTGTACAGACTGGATTTCAAAACAGTAAACTAATTCATTCCTAATTTGTGTGCCTAGTGCATATTGAAATTATATTTTTAAGATACTGAATTAAACAAAATAAATTTTGCCCCTTTTTAATTTTTAAAGATAAAAGCACTAGAAAAATTAAAATAATGCACATGACTCAAATTATATTGGCACTGGATGCCACCATCCCAGACTTGGAAAACTCAGGAGCAAAGAAGGTGCTAACATGCTGTTAAGGAGCGCAGTACCTTATCCATGTGGGAGAGGATCGGGACAGCATCTACCACTTGGAGGAGGACCACCCACGCCTATCCTGAGTTAGGGTCTGCCTTTCAGATAGTAATAAACCAACCCAGCCAAGACACCTCCAACCTAATCCTCAGAATCCTAAATGTTACTTTATATGATGTGGGAACCTTGCATATGTGATTAAACTAAGGGGTTTGAGATGGGAAGTTTATGATGTAGTATCCAGGTAGGGCTAATACAATAATAAGAATCCTTAGTGTAGGAGAAAGGCGAAGGAAAGTCAGAGAAAAGTAGGAATAACATAGTGGGAGAGAAATACAACCTTTGTGCTGTTGTTTTTGCAGGTGGAGGAGAGGACCATGGGCCAGGAATGCAGACAATCTCTGAAAGTCGGAGAATGCAAGAGGAAGCATTCTTCCAGAGCCTGCAGAAAGAAACATAGCCCTGCTGACATCTGCAGTTTAGGTTTGTAAGACCCATGTTGAACTTTAGGGCTGTAAGGTAATAGATTTGTGTTGTTTTAATCCATGAAATTTGCTGGAGTTAGGGCAGCAGTAGAGAGTATTAAGTAAGCATCTGCTACCACCATTTCCATCCTTCTGTAACCAGATTGGGCGAAATTCCTTCTAGTTTCAATAGCTATTGATACTGCAGTGAATACCTGGTGTTATGTTGAGGTTCTGCTTTTACTTGCTATCTCCATGGTTTCCTCTTCTCTCACAGACACTGATGCCGCATAGATCGGAGGCGGGTCCTCCCATTTGTCTCTGGGGCTTGTGAGACACCTTGACACAATTTTGTTGTCAATGTTCACCAGGATTTATTTGGTATGTGTGTGTGTGTGTCTGTGTGTGTGTGTGTTGTTTTGTTTTTCTCTTTAGCTGTGTTCTGCTTGTCATGACTGGCTCCTGATCAGGGAACAAAAATGTTACATCCGGGGGCTGAGCACCACTGTGCTGCAGTCCAGGTAGCCCACCAGGATCATAAATGCACCAAAAAGAAAAAATGAGAGGGATAAAGTTTAACAAAAAAAGACTTTTTATTTGTAAAGAAGAAAGGAAGAGGGAGGAATGGAGGAGATAGCCTGACAAGGAAGAATCAGTGTAGGGGAGTCTGGAAAGACACAGGACCCTTGGGCCCTTGGTTCCCAGCTGCTTTTATAGGGGATACAGTACTTCATCGCCCGTCCACTGGAACTTGCTGTAACTGAGTTGGCTTTCAGGCACCTCTGCCTAGTGCTATCTCTCCCAATGGTCTATGTGTAGCTTCTTTCTGTCTGTTTACTTGTCTTTGACCTACATTTTAAGGCTTTATCTGTGGAGTAAGCAGAGGATAACTTATTCATGGACAGCTTAGAGTTAGTAAGGACGCATGTGGATGTCTATGGCACTCTGTAGTGACCCTAGAATGAGTAATACAGTGACTCTAGAGTGAATACAAATGCATATATACGTATATGTTAGTGCGCAGATGTATGTACACACTGTCTTAAAGTTAGTGAACTTCCGTCCTGTGCCCCCTATATTTCATTGGAAGTGCAGGTGGCTTATAATTTGCACCACACTTGGCTTTCTCTCTGTGTCTTACTTGTCAGATCTTTTTCTGGTCTCTTGGTGCAAGTCATAAGGCCATTTTGGTGCCTTTGTTTATCTGATTTTTTTCTCTTTCTCTACCCCTGTTTGCTATTTCCCAGGGGAGTTTTTCTACTAAAAATCATCTTAAACTGATTTTAGTCAGGATTAGCTAGAAGACCTAAGGCATCCCCCGTTCTACTTTCTATGTTACACACCCCACCCCTACACTCTCTCTTTATACATGGGTAGAGTGGTGTTGGTTAGGAAATACCTTGAAAGTATGAACTGCTGCCTCCACCATCTTTTCAAAATCACCCAAAGGGATGTATTTGTCACATTATAAGTAAATGGTCAGATTGTGAAAGGACTCAGGTCAGACTAATTTCAAATAACACATTGTTTCTATTAAGGTTTATGTTAAATGTCACCTAGTTCTGGTTTTTGTATTTTGAGATGGACGTTGCCAGAACAATGGTTGTAAGTGAGCGGTCATGTCATTCATTTACTCTGTGGACTTACTGGATGTATTTGTCAGCTTACCCATTGCTGGAACCAAATATCTGACACCCACAATTTTAAAGAGGAAATAGTTTCTTTAGCTCATGATTTCAAAAGGTTTGGTCCATACTTAGCTGGTTCCATGGCAGGAAAATCGTGGTAGAGGGGTGTGGCAGAGCAGAGCTGCTCAGTTCATGGCTGCTATGGAGCAGAACAGAGCAGAAGAACAGTACCTCGGAGGTAGAGGGCAGGGAATAGATAGATTACTTGTGTGTGTGTGTGTGTGTGTGTGTGTGTGTGTGTTGTGTAGTTATCTCAGGGGCAGCTCCCAAGCCAACTAAACTAACTAATAATTAACTAATTATTAGCTCTTTACAACTAACTAATAACTAATGAATAATTAAGCTTAACTACCACATTGAAGATCTACATGCTTGGATCTCTTACAGGAGCTGGGACTGTCATACTGACAAGGCAGGCCAGCCTTGCCTTCATGAAGCTCACATTTTCCTGGAAAGAAGAAGAGTATAATGCAGTTAAGATGCCCCAGTTCAGGCTCTATTCATCAAATTGTAGCTATTATTACTATACTTTGTCTGTAGTATGCCTACTGAATACTCTACTAAAGGCATCTAAGTATCTACCAAATTGCCCAAGTCATTTGACTCTAACCCATTTAAAGTTTGAGGAAGAACTAAAGCAAGCCTGTAATCCTAGCACTCAGGAGGCTGAGGCAGGAGGCTCACTGCAAGTGTGAGGTCAGCCTGGGCTACAAAGTGAGCTCAAGGCCAGCCTGAACTTCATAGCAAAACCCTGTCTCAAAAAAAAGGAGAACTAAAGTAACTTGAGACTTAAAATAGTTAAGAACTGTAATAAATAGCATCAGAAAGGTAGCAATAATGGAAATTCTGGATTCTTCATCCCCTCAGACATACCAGTTCAACAGCAATACATAAATCAATTCCTCCAAACCTGCCTATACGCCAAGAAAATCCACCAAAGAAGCACAAAATTTACAATAAGGTTTCATCCCAATAAAAAATTGTAAATTTAAAATATGACAAGTTGTAAGCATAGTTAACACACACAACTCACCAAACGGCATATCACAGTATGCAGTACATTGCAGCATACCATCAGTTGTTTCTCCTGGTGATCACATGGCTAACTGGGAGCTGTGGTTCCCTGGTGCTGTCCAGGATTAGAAAGGAGGAACTTACCACATAACACCCACCAGGAAAATCCCCAAATTCAAAATCTGAAGTAAAATTACACTGAATGTATACCACTTTCACAACGTCATAAAACTGAAATATCATAAGTTGAACGACTATAAGTTGAGGACCATCTGCATTATGCAATTAAAAATCTGAGAAAATCTCATACTAAGTGGTCTTACTACAAGAATAACAGCAACAGCAAAACTCCACAAAGCATGGCCAAGTCAGGCTTTGCAAAAAGCAGCAATTCCTGGGCCTTCAGTAGAAACAAGCAATACACAAAAAGAATAGTATCAATGCAACACTGACCATTCCTTTTGTTCATATTTCTCCAACAGATACATAACATCTTCCAAAGTAAGGAATCCACCTTATTATTTTGTGAGCACTGGACACACCATTAGTGCAGATTATCAATGATTTGATCTTCCAGTGTTTTATTATTTAATGATGACAAGTTCAGACAGCAAATTCACCTTGATGCTCCAAACTTCTTGTTGGTATATGGAAAGATGCCACCCATCTTTGAATCTGACCTTTATTACTTGTGTTACTGTACCCAGTCGCTAACTTCCCTGACAGTTTTCATACATGGAATCACAGATATAAAATGATGCAGAACCATCTTCCCAATGCTGAGACAATTAAGTAAGAGAACATAAAAAGCACTCAACATCTGTGCCTGGCACCCAGATGCAGTCAACAAGTGTTAACTTTTTTTATTATCATTGTTTATTATTATTATATTATTATTGTAAAGATCATCCTGAAGGGACTGATACTTAAAGGTGTAAATTTTAAACAAAATCTTGGAAACTGAAGTTTTACTATTAGAATGTTGCTCATTGTGAGTGTATGAATCATGGTTTATTTTTAAAATATTGTACCACCATCTAACCCATCATAATTTTTCAATGATCATTAAGTGGGTTTGGCTAATCACTGTGGTGGGAAATTTCATGGGTGCTAATTCAAGTTCACCTCATAGAGAACTAACTTTTAAAAGCAGACTATCCTAAGTCTATGGTAGTTAATTCTGTGTGCCCATTTGGAGGACACTTTAGGATAAGATCAAAATTGAAATCTGTGAACCTTGAGTAGATTTCCTTATAATGTAGGCAGACCTCACCTATCAGTTAAATATAATGAAACAGACTGATGTCTCTGAGCAAGAGCGAGTTCTCCAGCAGACTGCTCAGGCTTCATTCGCACCATCAGCCCTCCTAGCTCTCCAGCCCGCCGATTCACACTGAAGATCTGGCTCTTGCTTGTCCTCCACAATTGTGTGAGCTAATTACTTATAATAAATCTCTTTATACATATATAATTGGTATTGTATTTCTGCAGAATGCTAATACACTCTCCTAAGAAATTTTGTTTTCTATATTACTTTTAGAACACATCAGAACTATGCTTCTCAGAGCTTTGCCTGGTGACAGGATAGCACAAGAGATAGACTCAGGTTTTAAAGACAGACATGGTTTCAAATTATGGTCCTGCCGTCAGCCATAGGAAAGTTATTCAGTATCTATAGCCTCAGCTTTCTCATCGGAAGGGTGGGAATCAGAGAAATTATAAGGAGTGCCTGATTCTTGGAAAGCTCCAGATACATGGTAAGCACTCAGCATTACTAAACGATGATGCCAATACTTTCTGTCCTCACATGGCCACAACTTGAGTGGGCTTCATGGGAACTAGAAGAAATGTACTCCTTGAATCTCACAGGGAACTCTGGCTTCCGTTCACTAATCAGTATTCAGCCAATGACTTTGCCCTATTTTTGTCATTTCTCTGCATGCTCTAAACTTCAGGTGATCAACCGCATTGTTTAGCTGCATTTTGCTCTACAAAGCTATTCATAAAAAGATTACAATTAGGAGCAATTATCTCCAGAGACTAAATTGTAATCACCACGAATGGAATCCAATTTCCATGTTATAAAGAAATTTAGGAAATAAGGCACCTTGCCACCTCTGGAAAACTATTCATTTGCTTTTCTTTTGCACAAAATTATAATTTGGAGAACTGATTTTTTCCTGCCAAGGCCAATGGGGCAGTTCACAGGTTTTCCCTGCAAAGCTGATATTTCCTCAGACTGGGCTCCTCACAGGGAAAGTAGCCGTATGGAGAGTGTGCTAATTGCCAGGCACTAGGGTCAATGTGTCACCACTTTTATCTGGTTTCACCCTCATGGCACCACCATAAAGCTGGCATTAGAAATCTAATAGTAATGATTCAAAAATTCGGTCTAAAAAGGTTAAGGTAAATTACCCAGTGTCATCATCATTCAAATCCAATCTTAACTGCCTCTGAATTCTGCTGTCATAAAAACCACACCAACTCCTTCAGATCAGCAGTAACATAAACAAAATGGTTCTTTCTCATTGTTCAGTAAAGTTTAATTAGTATAGCATTTGACTATTTGCCTTACGTCAATATACTATTACAGCTAATATAACATAACATCATACAAAATAAACCCTTGTTGCAGCCCTGTTCTCCAAATCAAAACCTTTCACATAAATTAACTCTCACACTCACTGTCCAGTGCCCTTCTTCCTTCACCTCCTCTTCTCTGATGACCTTTCTCAAACTTCATCCACTTAGTGTCATGAGCATGAGACTTTGTTATAATAAAATTTATTCTGCAAGAAGTGCACTAAAATCCTTTATCTCTTTTGTGATTCCTGCATGATAAAATATCTAGCTCTTGATAAGTTAAGCATTCTGTCTGCTCCAAACCACCCCTGAGCAGCTAAATGCCACAGGTAGGTCACAGTGGTTTCACTAAGGAATGTATGATGACCACCTTCAAATTGGCATGTAACACTTGCCTGTAATCCTGTCGTGTTTGCCTTTATTAATCTCTGTCCCCTGCACACCAATACTATCCTCTCTTCTTCTGTAGGATTCTAAGGAGATTGACCCACCTCATCCGGGTGTTGGCTTTCATCTTTCCAACCCTTCTTGGGAATTCCACATGAATCCCTTTCCTTTAGCTTTCAAACATCTTTAAGTCTCTCCTCTCTTAACAACAAGCCACAAATAATTTGTAAAACAAAGCTCTTGAATAAAATTCCCCTGCACCCAAAGCTGAATTTCTCTTCACTTTACCAACAAACTATGGAAATAGCCCATACTCTGTCCTCCCTTCCCTCTCTTTCTAACCCACTCCACAGTGGCTCCTGTCCATCATTCCATCACATGGACTCTGAATAATATTAACACTCAGAGCAAGAATTTTTGTCTCTTGTTTTCTGTAACTGTAAACTTCATTCTTTGCATTTCTAGGACATTCTTGCTGAGTACCAATTCATCTCCCCGTATGATTTCAAGCTCTCTACCCCGGTCCTCACACCATTATCCTTCAGTGATCCCACCACTCCCAGGCTTCTAATTACCATCTACATGATGATGACTCAAAAGTTGTATCTCTAGCTCAGTCATCTCATGTAAGCCCCAAAGCTATGTATGTATGTATGTGTGTATACACACACACACACACACACACACACACATAGGTAGTGATATATATATATATATATATACACACATATATATCTCACTACCTAAGACATCTTCACTGAGTTGCCTAGAAGTAGCCCAAATTCAAAATGTCCTGAATGAAAGATATTTTCCATTTACAAAACTCAAGCTAGAAATCTGAGATTTTACTTGATCCTTTCTTCTCTTTCTGCTAAACATACAATCATAGGATACTATCACCTTTATTAGTAACATATTAAATTTACCCATTTCAAAGTATATATATCTGCTCTCTGCAAGCCACAGTCCTCACTCATTTTAAACTTTACACCCTTAGGGTTTTTTCACACAGATCCTGACCATTCATCTAAACCCCTTTCCAAAGACACCCACTTTATCTGGGTATGGTGGTGGCACACACCTCTAATCTCAGCATTCGGGGGGCTGAGGCAGCAGGATTTCCATGAGTTCAAGGCCAGCCTGAACTGCACCCTATCTCACACACACACACAAAAATAAACTTCAGAGGCATCATGCTACTCAACTAACTACCTAAAATCCTTAGTCCTCCAACCCTCAGGCATTGCTTTGTACCTTTTCTCACTCCCTACACGCTAGTGTTCATTGTAGCCATGAACTGGTTACATTATTTCTGATCTCTGGCCTTTCACATGCTGGTCATTCTCTCTAAAGTACTCAATTCCCTCTATTTCAACTTTGTCTAGAAACCTTTGTCATCCTTCAAATGTCAAGCAACTTATGCTGACAGGCTGCACTTGCTCCCAACACTAAGAAAAATTTATTACACATTTACATGGCACTCTGAATTTGGTAACTTTTATCATGCTTTTACTTATTTGTTAATGGCTAATCTACTCTAAATCTATTGCTTAATGAACAATATCCCTCTTAATATACATACCTTCATTATCTAGAATAAAGAAATATTTTCTCACTCCATTTCAAAGATGTCTGTACAAAGGCATATATAAAGGATATTATGATATTTTTAATGGAAAACAATAGAAGCAACCAAAGTGCCCTCGAAAGTAAAAAGATAAGTCATAGTACAATTATACTATAAAATATTTAAAACAAATTCATATAAACTATTTTTAAAAGTCATAACATATTAAGTGAAAAATCAGGTTTCAAACTTACAATGAAGCGTAGTATCTTGTTTTTATAAAAATAGCATTTGAAATTTTGTAAAAATTGCATATGGAATTTTTAAAAATTGAATATACATATATGTGTGTGTGTGTGTATATATACAAAAACTTCTGAAGTCTATTTATCAGAACAGTAATCAAGATTTTTTGGAGATTTATAGATAAACTATATTTGACTCTGTCATGAACATGTATTGTTAGTCAGCTTTCCATTGCTATAATAAATGCTATAACAAATTTCTACTACCTTTACTACAACAAATATACTAATTTACAAAGAGAAAAGATTTCTGTGGGCTCACAGAGAGTGAATAATCAATTGGCCCTGTTCTTTTGTGGAGTGTCTCATTGTGATAGGGTTGGGTCAGGGGACAAATCCATGCAACTGGTGCCAAGAAGTGAGAAGGGCAGAGTAAGGCACTGAGATGCCTCTGTCCCCTTGAGATTATGCCTCTAGCGACTGAACCCCTCTCACTAGAGCCACCTCTCAAGAGCTCAACAGGATAGAGACCAATCCTCTGGCGAACATTCAAGATCTTAGCTATTGCAATGTACTAATCTTACAGTCTGGGAAAGTATGGTATTTGGTACTTGCAACTTTTTAAGTTAAAAAAAAAAAAAAACTATGGAGAGATACATTAGTTTCTCCCATTGCCCTCCTAGCATATCAGAGAATACTCTTATTTGTTAGAAAGGTTCTTTATCCAAGCAGGCAGGATTCCAAGGTGGGTCTCATTCTGAGTTGTGGCTGTCAGGTAGGCAGATGGGATGTTGTCATTGTTCATAGGAGAGTTAGTACTCTTACATGAAAACAGAAGTGGCCCAAGCACCCACCATCTGTTGCTCAATGACCCAGTGAAGACTGCCTTGTTTGTCCTTATAAAGAAGTCTTTTAGCTTCCTGAATTCAATCTGCTTGCCAGAAGAACACCATTTGATCAAAACAACAAAAAAGGACACTTCTAGATCCTTTGGGGAAAAGAGAATTTCTCCAATTAGGACTATACCCATAACACAATAAAATATGTAAACAAAGGACCAAGAATAAAGGCTGTCCTTTGACTGAAATATTACAAACCAACACAAGTTTTCACATACCATGAGTGAGTCATAGGTTCAAAGAATAATTTTTTCTTTAGCTAACACAGGTAGAGAGCCTGTGACATGAGCTTTGTCATCTCGATCATCTCTACTGTCATGGGGTAATGAGAAGACAATAAACCTTGGGCTCATGTGGCCCTGTATTGAATTTTAACTATTGCACAGACCACTTATGAGCTATCAGCTATGAAATAGCTACTCTTTTCTCTGAGCTTGTTTCTTAAACCACTAAATGAGTATGACAACACTCACTTCAGAGGTCTTTTGTGAAAATTAAAAGCAATAATGTGAAACTCCCAGCTGAGTGCCTGGCGCACTGCAAACTATCAGTGCGTTGGTCTTTCCTTACCTTCTGTTCAACCACTTTTATTCTTTGGATAAGAGATTTCTGAGAAAGTTTCTGTGGTAAGATGCAATAGGTAGGTGTCTTGCCCATGAGATATGAAATACTCATGCTGAAAGTATTCAAATACCAACTATAGACCACACTCTGGAAAGGCAATTATAAACAGGAAGTTCTGAAAGATTAATCTGAAACCTGGAAACATTTTTCTACCAAGGTACTTAGTTAAAAAGGAGCACTTATGAGCCTATAAAATTGAGCACAAATTTACACCTTGTGTAACAAAGAATTTGAGACTTTTGGAAAATTTCATAGATTGAAGCTGGAGCAAATTACCTGAAGATAAGGTGAAATTTTATTTAACATGTCACTTTCACTTGCAAGCCCCAAACTATACTCGAGTAGCAAGGGAAAATCAGAGATAGATCAGTTTCCAAAAAAGTGTGAAATCCAACCTTGTACAGCTAAGTTCCTAACTGAATTAAAGTTGTATTTCCTACTGCAATTACATCCCCCAAACAAAACAAAAACATGAAATCGTCTCTACATAGAGGTGTAAACTTCCAGAGCTTTGTATGGTACCAGTGATTATATACACACAATGTTCAGCAATAGTAAAATGTAAATAGGCATTAAAAAAAATCAATTGAAAACAAAGGAATAAAAAAGAAATATATTCAAAAGTTACCCAGATAATTGAGTTTTCTGGCATAAGATTTTGCTTAATGAGTTTAAAGAAATAAAACTTTAAAAGTTTATTTCAATGGAAATTTGTAGTGATACAGCAAGTGAATTCAATGAGAAGAGCATTGACAAGAGACTAAAAGAGCAGGAATGAAAAAAGCTTTATTGAGCTGCTGACAGAGTCTGTAACCAGAAGCCAGAGATGTCCATGCCAATCTGGGTCTCACCTTCAGGTTAAGTACATTTTTAGGTTTCCATAGTAACCATTACCTCATTTTAGAGAATCTTACAAGAATGTCACATAATTATCACAAAGTTTACCTTTCACAGAAGCTGTTGGACATACAGATTCCAGATGACCGTTGTGGTTTGACTTTTAGCCTGCTTCTCAATTTGTCCTCTTTGCTCCAGTTTTATGACTCTTTTCTCCCTTAAGTGTGCTGATAACTAACAAGGAGATGGGGTGAGGAATGGGCTCAACTACACCTTAAGTGACTTCTCTTAAATGGAGTTAAAAAAAGAAGATGGTCTGTTTTGCTCTATCAGCAGAACTAGAACAATGAAAATTAAGAAGTCTGTAATTGAATTTGAAGGGAATGTTAAACTCAGTAGTTGAAGAACAAACTGGTAAACTGAAAGAACAAAATAAAATATTTAGACTAAAGAAAAATGAGATAAAAGAATGGGAAATAAAAAGTAAGACAGAGGCACACCATAATGAAAACTTCTACTTGTGTAGAGTGTGGGGGACAGGGGTATGAAAGAAGAGAGTAAAATTAACAAATGGAAAGATAATGACTAAATTTTTTTCTAAGTCTGATTAAAGACGTAAAGTTGCAGATTCAAAAACACTATGAACTCAAGCCAGACAATAACAAAGAAAGTTAGACTTGCATACATCTTTGTAAAACCAGTTCAAAGAAAATACAAAAAAGAAAAAACTTCAAAAGAGCAAGAGAACAGAGGCACATCACCTTCAAAGGAATTTCAGCAAATATCTCATTAAAAAAAGTGGAAGGCAGAAAACAATGCACTTATGCCTTCAACATTTAGAAAGAGAATGATTATCAACCTAGAGACCAGGATCAAAGAGCACCAAAAAGAAACTGTTAACATGGATCTGTAAGAAATAAATGAAAAATATTAGAAAGTGGGAAATGTATGAATAAATACAAAAGTATGTTAATAATATACAAATGGAAGTAGAATGAAATATACAAATTCTACAAAGTAGAATGGAATATACAAATGAAAATTTAAAAGCACAAAAGATGGCAAAGGATTAGAGGGGTGTTTGTAATATCTGAAAAATGGTAAGAATATTTATA
>PVLD010028453.1:5978-19478 GCA_004027595.1 Dinomys branickii
GCAACAAGCCAAACCAAGAGCCCAAAGAAGGGAGGAGATTATAAAACTCAGGGCAGAAATTAATGCAATTGAGATGAAGAAAACTCTACAAAAAATTAGTGAATCAAAGAGTTGGTTCTTCGAAAGAATAAATAAAATTGATAAACCCCTAGCCAACCTTATCAAAAAAAGAAGGGAAAGATCTCAAATTCATGCAATACGGAATGAAAAAGATGAAGTCACTACAGATCCAAAAGAAATACAAAAGATCATTAATACCTACTTTGAAAATCTTTACTCCCATAGGATAGAAAATACAGAAGAAATGGACAGATTCCTAGAAAGTTACAAATTACCAAAATTGAATCAGGAAGACTTAAAAATCCTGAACAACCCAGTATCAATTAATGAGATTGAAAAACGTCATTAAAAACTTACCAACAAAGAAAAGCCCAGGCCCTGATGGATTCACAGCAGAATTCTATAAAATATTTAGAGAAGATCTAATGCCAACACTCCTCAAACTCTTCAATGAAATTGAAAAGGAAGCAACTCTCCCTAACACATTTCTGGAGGCAAGTATTGTACTGATAACAAAACCAGAGAGGGACCCAACCAACAAAGAGAACTATAGGCCAATCTCTCTAATGAACACAGATGCAAAGATACTCAACAAAATACTGGCAAATAGATTACAGCGAATCATAAATACACCACAACCAGGTAGGATTCACCCCAGGAATGCAGGGATGGTTCAATATTCGCAAATCAATAAATGTAATACATTATATTAATACAGGCAATGACAAACATGATCATCTCAATAGATGCAGAAAAGGCTTTCAATAAAGTCCAACATGCATTCATGTTAAAAACCTTAGAAAAAATAGGAATAGATGGCCTCTACCTCAATCTGATCAAAGCCATCTATGACAAACCAGCAGCCAGCATCATACTAAATAGACACAAACTGAAAACTTTCACTTTAAAGTCAGGAACAAGACAAGGATGTCCATTGTCACCACTCCTATTCAACATAGTTCTGGAAGCATTAGCCGAGCAATCAGACAAGAGAGAGAAATAAAAGGAATAAGGATAGGAAAGGAAGAAGTCAAACTATCACTATTTGCAGATGACATGATACTATACATGGAGGACCCCAAAAACTCCACAAGAAAACTCCTGGAATTAATTGACAAATTCAGCAACGTAGCTGGATACAAAGTCAACATCCAAAAATCAATAGCATTCCTATACACAAACAACAAACAGACCGAGAGAGAAATTGAGGAAACCATATCTTTTACAATAGCAACCAAGAAATTGAAATACTTAGGAATCAATCTAACAAAGAATGTGAAAGATTTATTCAGTGAAAACTACAGTACTCTGAAAAAGGAGATTGAAGAAGATTTCAATAAATGGAAAAACATACCCTGCTCATGGTTAGGAAGAACTAACATTTTCAAAATGGCCATACTGCCAAAACTGTTGTACAGATTCAATGTAATTCCAATTAAACTACCATTAGCATACCTCACAGATCTAGAGAAAATATGCCTCAAATTCATCTGGAACCAGAAGAGACCCAGAATAGCAAAAGCAATCCTGGGCAATAAGGACAAGTCAGGTGGAATCACAATTCCTGACCTAAAATTATACTACAAAGCTACTGTAATAAAATCAACCTGGTACTGGCTAAAAAACAGACCTGAAGATCAATGGAACAGACTGAAAGATGCAACCACAGCGAAAAACCCACTCAGCTACCTAATATTTGACAAAGGGGTCAACCAAACTCACTGGAAAAAAGAAGGCCTGTTTAATAAATGGTGCTGGAAAAACTGGCTTGCCTCTTGCCGAAAACTGAAAATAGACCCAAGTCTATCACCATGCACCAAACTCAGGTCAAAATGGATCACACACCTCAACATTAAAACAGAAACTCTAAATCTATTGGAAGAGAAAGTAAGTAAAAATCTTGATATCATAGGAGTAGGCAGAGAGTTCATGAACAAAAATGAAACTGCAAGGGAAACACTTCAAAGAATCAATAATTGGGACCTCATCCTACTGAAAAGTTTTTGTACATCTAAAGAAATCACCAGCAAAGTCAAAAGAAAACCCACAAATTGGGAAAAAATTCTAGCTGGCTGTCTCTCAGACAAAGGTCTTCTATCTAGAACATACAAAGAATTAAAAAACATGTACCTGTCCAAATTCAAAGACCCAATCCAGAAATGGGCATCTGAGATGAATACACACTTCTCACATAAAGAAATACAAATGGCAAATATATGAGAAAGTGCTCCACATCCTTAGTCATCTGAGAAATGCAAATAAAAACAACACTGAGATTTCATCTCACCCCAGTAAGACTGGCCAGTATGAAAATATCATCCAATAACAAATGCTGGAGAGGCTCTGGAGAAATAGGGACTCTATTACACTGCTGGTGGGAATGCAGACTGGTGCAACCACTGTGGAGAGCAGTTTGGAGATTTCTCAGCAAACTAGGTCTAGAGGTTCCATTCAAACCAGCTATTCCCCTTCTGGGTATATTCCCAGAAGATCTGAAAACATCATATCACTCTGATATATGTGCACCCATGTTTATAGCAGCGCAATTTGTAATAGCTAAAATGTGGAAGCAACCCAAGTGTCCACCCACAGAAGACTGGATTAAAAAACTGTGGCATTTTTATATAATGTAATATTATTCAGCTATAAAGAAAGACAGTTTTGGGGACTTTGTAGGCAAATGGTCAAAATTGGAAACCATACTCATAAGTGAAATAAATCAGCAATACACGAGCAGGCAACGTATTGTGTCACTGGTGTAAGAACCTGAGGGTGGGAATATAAACTAAGAGACATGAAGGAAATGTGTTCAAAAGCAAAGAACAGATGGGACGAGGGAAAGGAGAAAAGAAAGAGGCAGAAATGTATGTATGTATATATGTAGATACATATGTGCAGGAGGGCTAACATGGTTCTACAATTGTATTATGTCACTTAATGCTAAGGAATAGTAGATGACTGGTTATTCGATCAATCTTGTATGTCTGTATGTGTTATCCTGAGCATACACTTTGAAGATATCAATATGCAATGCAGCAACTATTGTTGGTTTTCTGTGGCTTTGTCTATAATTCAATTCTGATCATACTGTTATTGTACTACTTGGTGTCTCTTTGTTAATGCTTTCCGGTTTCTTTTTTTTTTTTTTTCTGTTGTTGAGATGACTAATTGTTTGACCAATTTTGCATGTCTGTATCTGTGTTCATGAATATACACTTTGAAGTTATCAATAGGTAAAGCAACAACCATTGTTGAGTGCCTGTCACCTTGCCTGTAAATCAGTTTTGATTGTACCATTTCTTATGCTACTTTGTGTCCGTTTGTTAATATATTTTTGTTCTTTTACTTTTAAATTAATAATTAAAAAAAAGATTATAGATTTAAACTTAGTCATAGCAACAACTGGGAAGAACCAATATATAATGGTTTCACTGAAAGAATGTATTTTATAATGACAGATCAACTTCAACATTAAAAAAAAAAAAGAAATGTCTTCTTCCAGTGTAAGGCAATAGCAGGAAATAGGTGTGTTTTTTGGTGGAGAAAATTCAAACCTGAATTTGATCAAGTTCCATCTAGTTGTAGGTTTACCAGCAATAAAACAGAGGATCATGTTAAATGACACTATAAGGTTGCGGCCTGCCAAATCCAGAATGTGTAAATTCTATTGAACAAACCTGATAAATGACAACAAAAGAGTGGGGAGGAAGCTGTTATAGATTTACAGGACACTTAATAACATACCAATTAAATGCAATGTATGCAATCTCTCCCATCTTAAAGTTTCCCACAATTGGAGAACAAGTTTAGTAAGACCAAATTAGACATTAAAAAGAATTCTCTGTAAATGACTTAAGTTTTCATGAAAATATTTCTTATAAAACTACTAAAGTAACTATCTAGATCTCAACTTCCTTATTGGATAGTAGTATTTCAATGGTCCTATTGAAGCCCCCAAATTAGAATATGATAATCAATAGAATCAGAACATTATATCAGTGAGTTCTTTGGAATAAAATACAATTCCTGCCAGCTTAAATCACCAGAGGCAGAAAAGGAAAACATACACTACTTTTTACATGAGTATTTGACTGGAAGAAGGCAGATACACACACACACACACACACACACACACACACACACACATTTTTGGCCTCAGTAGTTTAAGACTTGAAAAATGTTTTTTAGTCTGGGGATGTAGCAAGGTAGTAGAACATGTGCTTATAATGTACAAGGTAATGAGTTCAATTCCCAGCACACACACACACACACACACACACACACACAAATTCATGTTCTTTACTGACAAGTTAAAAAACTATAACTTAATTTTAATACTAGAAATGTACCTGGATACCTTCTTGTGTGGGCTCTCTGCAGATTAAAAACCATGTAGTTACAAGTTGCTGTGATATTTGAAATACATGTTTGAAAAGGAAAGTCTACCTTCTGACCTCATTTTCTCCTTAATGAACACTATCAGCTCCCCAGTTCTGTTTAGTCAACTGGTTGCAAAATAAAGGAAAATGTAGCAAAACCCAAAGGTCCCATAATAATAGATGTGTTTTTTAAGTACTCACTGGGGGCCACAAACATTGTTTTAATAGGTTTTTAGATATTTTGTCCCTTTATATTCACAACTCTATCCCCATTTTACAGATAAGGTAATGAATATGCACAAAATTTAAATAACTTATCCAGGGTCACAGAGCTAAGAGGATCACTAATTTAAATGTATCCATTGTCTGGCTCTAGAGACCACTCCTCATTGCTAAACTGGCCCATCTGGTTATGCTATGCTACCCCCACCTGATTATGCTATGCCACAGTTAGAACATCTGTGGCTTAAATTTCCATACCAAGTTTTAACACATTCCTGCCAGCTTACATCACCAGTGACATATGCATAACCGTCTCATCTGGTGGCTTGAACCAACACCTGTGGTATATGTATGACTGTCCCATTGGATAGTTTGACCCAAAATTGGTGGTTCAGAGCTGCACTGCAGTGAAACATACAAATTACGGCACCGTTGTGAACATGTTTTTTAAATAAGTTTTACAAAGGGAATAAATCTCATTTAGAGCTTGATGATGAAACTGCATCTTAGAGAACAAATGCTAAAAATGCGTCATTTTTAAAGCCTGCCTCTTGATTCTTACTATAAAAAAATAGCTGCTCAATAAAAAAAGAAAACAAACATTATCCAAGCTATCATAATAAGATTAGAATTAGTACAGGGATATAGGTATTTTGAGTGATTAGGAAGAAAAGGAAAGCTTATCTTGTCCAAAAAGATGAAAACTATTTGTGAAAAGATGTTGTATGATTGTTTACAAAATAATAATATATTGAGTTTTCACTGAGTCAGAGCAATGTTTAAGCACTTGTATCAATTAACAGCTCTGACTTTCCTAAATATGAATAAGAGCATTCTCTGAAGAGCACTCATTTTTTTGGTACCAGAAATAGAGCTCAAAATCTTGCGTTTGCCACATAGATGCTTGTGCCACTGAGCTATAGTCCAGGCCCAGTATAAAAGAAGATTTAAGAACAAAACCTTACTGAAGAATCTTCACAAACTTTGGTCAACATGAGTACATGTGCTATGTATGCTATGCGCACTGGATGTGAGTGAAAATTAAGACAAATACCAAATGTAGCCCTGGCAAAGCTCCAACACTTTCCAGGTCTTGGTTTTAGACTATTTTTCATAGAAAAGACATCGAATGTCAAGAAATTAGTGATATCTGACAGATTTAACTAGGTTGGTCTTCCTCGGTAATAAACTTTACTGAAAAAAATGATATATACAACTGAACAAAACAGTATAAAAAGATTGGACATACCCCTTTCATGCATCATTTTCAGCAGAATGCAAACCATGAAAACCTTTCTACCAACTCAGGTACAGCAGCAACTTATGTTTAGTCTGCTTTCAAGAGCACCAACGCTAGTGGTTCTCCTCTGGGCTGGGCTCTCTTAAGCTACACATTTTTCACAATCAGCAAATCTCTCCCATTCTTTCACAATCTCTCCCATTCTTCCCTCTCTTCCTAAGGCTCTGGTGCATGTTTATACTTCCTATACTCAGATGACTTTGTCTTTTACCAGAACGTAAGGTTCATGAAGGCAGGGCTCTGTGTTCAGACATACTG
Organism: Dinomys branickii; assembly: GCA_004027595.1. Classification (NCBI taxonomy): domain Eukaryota; kingdom Metazoa; phylum Chordata; class Mammalia; order Rodentia; family Dinomyidae; genus Dinomys; species Dinomys branickii. The sequence goes on from PVLD010028453.1 coordinate 12,198, forward strand.
TACATACCTAAAACACCTGACAATAAATATCAGGTTAATCAGGGAATGAACTGAGGACATGGAGTCTTTCAGCTAAGGGACTTTTGAATAGTCTCCTCTCCTACTTACAAACTTAACCTAGTTATACTCTTCCCTTCTGCCCATAGTGAAGATAGTGCTCCTACTTACTGCTAACTATCTTGCCTGTGTGCTCCAGATCAACTACATTCTCTCCCGTTTTCCCCTCACTAATGATTCCTTTCTGCTATAATTTTAAAATACCCCTAGCTATAACTCTTTTCTGAGTGTCTAAAAAGAATGCTTAATCCTACTTAATAAAACAAACCAAAAGAACATGCTGAATCCTAAAGATTGCTGGAGTTGTGCTGTATTTCAAGGATGTGGTCTTAACAGAGGTCTACATTTCTACATGACTTCCTCCTCCCTCTTCACTCTCAATTGGTGGCAATTTGATTTGCATCAGAGATTGCTCAAAGGTAAGGTCTTTATAGGGTCACATCTTCCCCAATTTGATACTTCTTGGCTCATCTGATGATTCTGCTACATTTGATCCTGGTTACTCATTTCTTGAGACTCTTTCCCTTTCTTGGCCACTATTCTCTCCCCCAACAGCTCTCAACTCCTTTACCTGTCCCTTAACTGCACATTTCTATACATACCTGATTTGCTCTTTTCTATAAATACCCTCAATGAGTTCATCCACATTCACAGTATCAATCAATACTTATATATTCTGATGATTTCCCAAACTCTATCAGCAGTGAACTTTTTTTTCTGAACATCAGATCTAGGTATCCAACTGCAAAACATTCCCATATGGATGACCACATACATCATCTTTCAATCAATTCAACAGTTCATCCTGTTGCACATTTGCCTCGCTCCTGCTGGTTCCCTATCTCAACTAACGAGGGATCGAGTCAATCTACTTACTTCCAACTTTCCAGATCTAATTCACTTATACAGCTATTGCTCAGACCTCTTACATCTAGTCCCTATCCTACTCACTCTTACTTCAAGTCTTTGTTATGACTACAGTACTACGTTTAACCTATTTTAAAATAGCGCCAAATTTGAGTGTCTCCAAGAGCCCCACTATTTCTCATATATATCCTTCCCTCAAATTTGTACTTCCTTTACATTACTTAGTATAGTAATATGTACTACCTTGAAATTGTTCTAGTGTTCACTGTTAAAGCTATCGCTTCTAAACAGAGGTTCAAGAAGTTAATTTTTTCTTCTTTTACTTCTATTTTTATGTTTTATTATATAAATGTATCCATTATAAATAAAAGTATACACATAAATATACACACAGAATGTAGAATTTATAAATATATATATATGAATATGTTCAAAATCTTTTATGAACATGGATATATCAAACATACATGAAGATCACTAATTTATAGGAAAAGTTCAATTCTCCAAAGATGATAAGACCTGGTCTTTCACTACCTTTCTGGTCAGGTCTTCCTTAACTGCTTTAACTAGCACATTTCACCCCTGAAATTTTATGTATAACTCTCCCTGCCTGAAATGCTCTAACAATCCACCTTGCATATCTCCTTTCTCCTCAACTCTTTCTTTAAAGCTCAAAATAAACACAGCTGGCTACTTGAAGTGTTTATGACTCTCCCAGGCAGAGGTGGGCACTGCCTTTCCTGTGTTCCCAAACACAATGTACATCTTTACTGTAGCACTTAAATCACAGTAATAAAATTTCTTGTTTACTCATCTTTGCATTGTCAGTGTCTTGCATGACTCATGACACAAATTAAGTGCTTAACGTGTTTTTTTAAACAAATACTCAAGAAGCACACTGTAAAGACATCATCTTACTCAATATAGTAGAGATAGTAATTAGTTTTGTTGAGATTTAAGGCTGATACCCAGCTTCAAGTTTTTAATGTTAAAATGTGCTTACATCACACATTGAGTTTTCAGGTGTTGATTATAGGGAGAGATTTTCAGAAAGCCAACATTTTATTATCCACCAAATTCCAATCAATTAACCATCAACAGTGTCTACATATAATGAAAGGTATCTTAAATTCAGGAGTTAAGGGCTCAGTGATTCTGGTCAAACACACCAAATTAATTGGACACATTTATCATTTTCTAAAATCCCATTAAAATGAAAATATAAAAGAAAAGGAAATATAAACATACAGCACTACACATCAGAAAAAGTGGCACCAGTGCATAAATAATTTGAGTAGTTTTCAAGGATCCAAAGTAAGAATGTACCTGACTTGGCAAAACTGACAAAGTGCTTACAAAGAGGAAACTCAAGTCCACAGTTCGCTGGCCAGAATGTAGAGACAAAGCGCTTACAGAGGAGCTGTGGGGCTGAAGTTCCAGTGGCGCAATCTGTTAGCACATGGTACTTATACAGAGGAGCTGTGGAATATGGGACGGAAACTGGAGAGCTGACTTACAGTAACTGTGTAATGCGACTTCTTACCCCTGCCCAGCTCCGAGTCAAGCATTACCTTCCCCAACAGGAGCTTTAAGAGAAAGGCTAAAAATGGAACCATGCTCCTCTCACACTCTCCCCTTCATGGTTTTCAGATTACAGCAAACAACATACTCTTATGTATACAATGGCAAAATAAACCTACCTCACTCTCAGAATGCCGAGAGACGTACATAGGTGAAGGTTCTTTTCTAAGGAAGCTTAAGTCTCCAAGAAAAAACTTAACAGACTCAGAGAAGAGGTCTCCCTTACTGACACTCCAAGATTGCTCAATGAAGAGTTGAGTCCACCGTCCAAACACCTTAGTGAGGACACCAGTGCTGGGCCTCACTGACTCACGAAGAGTCACTTTCAATCAGCTGTTTAGTATCATACTCTCAGACACAGCTGAGAACCACCAGGCATTCCAGTTAAGTTTCCAAAATGAAAGTAAGTCAACAAAAAAAGAATACAAACAACAAAGCTTCAGAACACTATACAAGACCTCAAATTAGAAATCGAGGACTTAGCAATCAATAGATGACATGAGAAGATGAAGTCTTAGAAGATAGAGTAAAAACAAAAACATGGCAGACAGGAAAAACTGAGTGCATCTGACCTAGATTAGAGAATCACAGTTGCTGTCACATAGTAGAAGCTCAAAAAATGCTTGCTGGATATATAAGGGATCAAGCTTCAGATCCCTTCCTTGGCTAGAGGATTTTAAAAACCATGCCTTTTAGGCACTTTCCATGTTCCCCAGTACAGTAGTCCCTACTGTCTTCTACCTTATTCTGTCACACGTCTTTCTGCTCAATGACAGGCACCATTAGTTTGGGACTTTAGAGAAAAATAATTCCAAAACAGCAGCAGTTTAAAATCTGGGTACAATATGTTTTTTTTGTTTTTTGAAAAAAAAAATTTTTTTTTTTGTCTTTTTGAGACAGGGTCTCGTTCTGCAGCTCAGACTGGCATTGAGCTCACTTTGTAGCCCAAGCTGGTCTCAAACTCACAACCATCCTCTTGCCTCAGTCTCCTGAGTGCTGGAACCAGACGTGCACCACCATACCCAGCTTGAAATTTTTAAATATACTGTTTCTAAGACTCCCTGACACTACTCTGACTTGTGCAGTTTTCTACTTTTGGAGGAGATATGATTTCCTTTTGACTTGTTTACTTTGCTCAGATGTCCTTAAGTTTGTCCACATGCCATTTTCTGTTGCCAGGTGACAAATTACCAAAATTTTAAAATGATGTCCATTATCTCAGTTACCGTAGTTCACAAGTCCAGGGGCTAGTGAGCTGATCTCCCAGGGTCAAGTAAGGCAGCAGCAGGAACTAGGATATTATCCATGGATGGGGAATCTCTCACAATCACATGGTGTCAGCAGACTCCATTCACTTGCATGCAGCTGTAGAATGCACAGAGGCTGTGCTTGGAGACTAGCAACATATGCCTTTCTGAATCTCCTTTCACAGGGTGCAGGTTACACAGGATCACCTCTCTTCTCATACATGACCTCATCACCTGTGTACTATGCCATCCTTGTCAGCTATTTCACCTGCATTTGAGAGGGCAGGAGCATGCTCAAAGTGTCTGCCTGGGATGGTAACCTTGGAAGCCACTGTAGAACTCTACCTGGCATACCATATCACCTGTTTGTGGACGTTTTCCTAACACTCAAATATCAATACATTCATTCCTCTTTTAACTTTTAAAAATCTACAGCCTTCTATACTTCTGCTCCAATGTACCATTTACTCTTTAGGCATATCATGTAGGCTCGTATTAGACCTTCTACACCCAGCCTTTCTATATGCAAGTCTCTACTTTTAAGTCCTAGGAAAAAAGTTTCAACATAACATCTTTTTTTTTGAGACAGGGTCTCCCCATGTAGTTCAGACCAGCTTTGAATTCACTATGTAGCCGAGACTGACCTCAAACTTGAGGTGGTCCTCCTGCCTCAGCCTTCCAAGTGCTGGGATTACAGAGGTGCGCCACCACATCCAGCTCAACCTAATGTCTTAAAACTTTCCTTTTCTGGTATAAGATCTTCACAGAAATACACCCCACCAGTTTATGTATTCTAAAGGCTCATGTGGCCAATAACTACACCAACAGTTAATAGGGGTTGACTGATAAAACTTACAACTTCAGAGATAACTGTGGAAGTTATACCACACAAATAATGTCTAATCATTCATAAGTACTTCATTGTATTTGAAATATAATTCATTGAGCAGAGATTTGCACTAAAATTAAATAGGTTTTTTTCGGCATCTAGAAGGAAAACAACATATATTTAAGGAATTCACCAAGATACTAACTTTGCTGTAAATTTGAATTTTTGTTTAAAAGAACTATAAGCCCTTTCACTATGAGTTTCTCTCTTTATGATTATCCACTCAGAATCTCCTAACCCCAAAGGTCTAAAAGATTTAGAATATTCCCTGCTAAAGTGCAGGGCAGTATTAATAATTTGATGTAAAGAAGCTAAAACTGACAAACATCTAAGTAGGAAGAATGCCTAATTCTGGTAACATTTTACTGTCAATATTAACATTTTCCCCTCAATTTTATTTTTGTTAATACATATTTGCAGTACATAATGATTAAATTCCTCATAGGGAGCTGGTACGCATACGTAACACATCTCAGTTCTTTTTTTCATCCCATTTCCCTCTTCTCCCTTCGTCTCTTGGTCCCCTTCACAGCTGAAAAAAAAATCTATTTCCTATCGTTTATTTTTAAAAATACCTTCACCCTTAAATCCTAAGTTGACAGAAGTGAAATGATTTAGAAAGACTTAGGTTTCACCATCTTTCCTCCTAGAAATAAACATAGTAACAACACTTTAATGAATCTCCTTCAAGTATTTTTATGCCTACCAGGTGCCTCATTTTTCTGAGCACCCACAACTCCACTCTTGAGAGCATCCTGTATCTCTCTACCTGTAATACAATAAATCCCTCTCACGTCTCTTCTACATACAGTGGTACCTGGGTTTAGAAACTATTTTACAATTTTCGGGAAGATGGCTGCATTTGTGTTTGTGTAGGGAAGATGGCTATGGTCATATTTATCACCCAGCGTAGAATTTGCAAATGGAAGCAGAATTATGCCAAATGCTTTTGTTTGTGAACTGAACTGTTTACAAACGTGTTTGTGAACCGAGGCATATAAATATACACATATAAATATAAATATACAAATATACATATATAAAGAGAACATTTTACATAGTTGGGTCATAATGAATACATAATGTTGCATGTCGGCTTCTGGCAACCGTACCATCTCTGAAAACATTCTTTAGACTGCCTTCCTTCTGTATGAATAGCCCATATTTTATCATATACTGGTTATTCAGAATACACTAATATATCACAAAATAAAACTAAACAGTAATATTGTCCTTGATGTCTATTTCCCCTGTATTGACACAGGAATAGCAATACAGCCAGGCATAGTGGCACATGTGTGTGATCCCAGCACACAGGAGGCTGAGGCCCAAGGGTCACAGTGAGTCTGAGGCTAGCCTGGTCTACCCAGGGAATTTGAGGCCATCATGAACTACACAGTGAGACCCTGGCTCAAAAAGCAAAAAAAAAAATGGACTAGCAATACATATATATTGGATATTAATGAAATACCACATGAAACCAACAATGAAAATAGGCAACTAAAACTCCACAGATTTATCAGTTGGGAAAGGAAAAGAACAGCTTGCAAAGTCTAGGGGTTTTTTTAGATGAATAGAATCTGAAGGAAGATGAGTTTAAGGACGACTTGGGAGTTTTCCCATTCAGATTAATGTATACAGATCTCTAGTGATAATAAATAAAGAGATGGTGGAATCCTCATTAACATCTTGGGAGCTGGCAGGATCATTAAGCAAAGCATATAATTTTTACTGTTATAAGCCAAGAGACAGACTCATAACAACACAGTAGTATAGAGAACAGTATTATTTTATAAAATAAGTAAAAAGAAGCACAGAGAAGGTAAAGGGATAGGCTAAGCTAGACATGGTGGCACACACCTGCATCCCAGCACTCAGGAGGCTGAGGGAGGAGGATTGCTGGGAGTTTGAGGCCAGTCTGGGCTACAAAGCAAGTTCAAGGCCAGCCTGAACTATACAGTGAGACCCTAGCCTCAAAAGGACAAAAAAAAAAAAAAAAAAAAAAAAAAAAAAAAAAAAAAAAAAAAAAAAAAAAAAAAAAAAAAAAAAAAAAAAAAAAAAAAAAAAAAAAAAAAAAAGATAAAATAAAAGATAGGTAAGACATATTTAAATATTAAACTGTCCCATATGAGATTAGGAATGTACAGACTTACCTTCTGAGATGGAGGACTGACAGAAATTCCTAATAGGGGTATTTTCAGATCTTTGATAGTTAATTCCATTTAAGATAATTTCCCAGGTACCATTATTAAGAGCCTAATGGTTGAAACTGAAAGTAACTAGGGCAGAAAATTCTGAAACATAAGATAGCCTTACAGAATAACCTTTGGACTTCTTGTAAGTACAGAAATGAAAAAGGACAATAATACTTATAATAAATAAAACTGAGACTTTAATGGTAAAAAGACCCAAACAATTTACCTAGAAAAATTAACCACAGGCCCATTGCCCAGCTGCAAGGGGTGGGGAACGGTAATGCTGGAGCCACAAGGTCTGGACCCGCCCCCACCCATAGCACGACGACAGGGTGGAGCCGGGCGGTCCGCTGTGAGCATATGTGCTTTCCCACCTCCAACCATGGCAGTTTGTATACACCCCTGTATGTTATAGTATAGTCTGAGGCAGCTATATCTCTTCCCA
>PVLD010028454.1:0-19384 GCA_004027595.1 Dinomys branickii
TTGAGAGGATTAATGGTCTGACCAATTTTGCATGTCTGTATATGGGTTCATATATTTACACTTCGAAGATATCAATGGATAAAGCAATAACCACTGTTGAGACCATGTCACCTTGTCTATAGATCAGTTGTGATTGTACTATTTTTTATGCTAATTGGTGTCTGTTTGTTAATATGTTTTTGTACTTTTATTTTTAAAACAAAATTTAAAATAAAATAAAAATAAAAATTTTTTTAAAACAGATCAAACATAGAAGAAGAGAACAATGAAAAAGTTAGAAATAATCTAGATTGGCAGTGAGCAGGGGAAAAGAACAGAAGAAGTCATCAGCAACATGTGGAGCACGCCAGGCATAGTAGCAAGTGCTTGTAATCCCAACACTCTGGAGGCAGAGGTGGGAGAACTGCTGTGAGTTCACTGCCAGCCTGGACCACATGGTGAGACTCTGTCTCAAAAAACAAAAATAAATAAATAGATTTAAAATGTGGAATACAATGAAAAGGTCTAACAGGAATAATTGGAGCTCTAGGTAGAGATGAAGAAAGGAAAAAGCAAGACAGAAATACAATTAATGAAGTACATCAAGACACAAATTCAAAGACTCTATGAACCCCAATAAAGTATTTATAATGAAAACCAAACCTAGACGCACCATATAATACTGATAAAAACAAAAGGCAGAAGAATCTCAAAACCTACCAGGAAAAAGAAACAGAATAACAAAAATAAAGCTTTCTGCTGACTTTTCAAGGAAAACAATGAATTAACATTATTAAATATACTTTTTTTATCTTTTTGAGACAGGGTTTCATTATGCAGTTCAGGTTGGCCTTAAAATCACTTTGTAGCCCAGGCTGGTGCCAAATTCACAGCAATCTTCCTGCCTCAGCCTCCCAAGTGCTGGGATTATAGATGTGCATCACCACCCTCTGCTAAATAATATACTTCTAAATACGTCAAAGTATCGAAGAATAAAACAGAGGACGTGCTAGAAAATATTTTGGACTACAAGCAAAAGGTTTTGAAACATAACTTGTGGGATATGCCTAAAGAAACCCAGAGAGAGATATACAAAATTTTAAATATGTAACACTCATTAGGAAATAAAGGTTGAAAATCAATGATTTAAGTATGCACCCATCCTAGTTACTTTCCCATGGCTGGCACAAGATACCCGCCACCAGCACCAAGTACCAAGTTAGGAAGGAGAGGTTAATTTTGGCTCACAGTCACAGAGGTTTCAGTCCATAGTCAGCTGGCTTTAAAACAGGGCAGTGGGCCAAGGATATAGTTCAGGGCACAGTGTTGGCCTGGCAAGTGCAAGGTCATGAGTTTGATTCCTGGTACCAAGTAAGTAAATAAATGTAAAACAGGGTGGCATGGCGGAGGGGAGACAGTAGAGCTTTCCTTCTTCTTTCCCCTTTTACTCCAGCGAGGGTTTAAGCCTATGTGTGGGTCTTCCCCCTCCAGTAAATCCATCACCCACACCCAGAACTATGCTAAACCCACGAGTGGACTAATCCAGTATCACACACCCGTGATCCAGTCTTTCTCCAAAGCCCCACCTATCAGCACACGAGGCTCTGGGGGGACACCAGGATACAAACTGTAACAATACCTCAAGTACCCCAGAGACAACTAAATGAAATGCTCCCAAAACGCATAAATTGAGAGGCAAGAGAATGTAACAGAAAGTAAATTTGTAACAAAATTGTTAAAGTTGGTTATTTGAACAACCAGTAAAATGACCACTCACACAAAAAGAATAATCAAGAAAACATAAAAGATTTCACATTACAATGAAAAAAGAATACATCACTACAGATTCTACAGACTAGGCTAATAAGATGGTTTAAAATCATATGTGAATGAAAGTGAAAATTTAAACATAGTGGACAAGTGCTTAGAAAAATATGATGTGCCAGAACTGTTACAGGAAGAAATACAATCTAAATAGTGCTAACCTATTAAGTAAATTGAATCTGTAAGTAAAATCTTCCATTGAGAAACCTTCAAATCCAGAGAGCTTCACCAACAAATACTTCCAGACACCTTCAGAAGGAGTAATATCAATCAACAGATGTTTTTGAACAATAGAAAAGGAAAATTATTTACAACTTAATAACAACACCACAGTCCTTTTGTAACAAAACTTGGGGCAGACATTTTTGAAAAAGAAAGTTGCAGGTAGGGCTCTCTTATGAACACAAATGTTTTCATTCACTCAAAAGCAAAATAATAGAAATTAGAATTGTAGGTATCATCATCGGAGAAAGACTAGGAGAGGAATTGGGGCAGGCTCTTAAGTGCTGGCAGTGTTCTACATAGTGACATGGGCGTTTTATGGATAATTTACCACAGTTTATATACTTTATATGTGCATACAATTCTAAAAGGCTCTCACATAACCAGTACAAAAATTATTTTCGTCACTTTCTCCCTTCCAGTGATATTAATATTATACTTCTTTTTCTTGCTGGAAGTTGAACCCAGGGCCTTCACACTAAGCTACATCCTCAGCCCCTTTTGTTTCTCATTTTGAGACAGGATTTCACTAAGTTGACCAGACTGGGTCTGAATCTGTGATCCTCTTCTCTCTACCTTCTGAGTAGTTGGGATTACAGACAGGCATTACCAATCCTATGCTCTTCTTCGCCTACATTTATCATAGTTCTTAGTATACACAAAGCACTTAATAAATATTTGTTAAAATCTGAAAAGTGAATCTTTGTTAGACCTATAATGTCAGACACAGAGCTGAAAGTCAACACATCTGCGGGGTTTTTTAAAAAATAAATTAATGAACCCCTGAATGAATGAAAAAACTCAGAAAAATTGGCTGGGCATGGCAGCGCACACCTGTAATCCCAGCACTCACAAGACTGAAGCAGGATGATTGCCATGAGTTCAAGGCCAGCCTAGACTACAAAGTGAGTCCAGAGTAACCTGAACTACATAGCGAGACCCGTTCTCAAAAAAGACAGAAAAGAAAAATTATATCCTCTGCCATCACAATAGCAAAAGTCCTGTGGGAGCACTGGAAAGGAAGAAACCCTTAAGAGAAACCAAATAAATAAACATGACAGAAGAGTTAAAGCAGACTGAGAAGAACACAGGAGGAGAGAGAAAGATGGCTGGAGGGAAACATGAGGACAAAACACAGGGAGGTAACACGAAGTCTCATGTGAGGGCCGAGCTGCTGTGTCCAGGGTGCAAGTACAGACTTGGCTGCAAAAGAAACCTGCGGAGTATCTGAGAAGGCCAGGGTCTGCTCAGCATTGATCTGAGGCATTTATTTCTTCCTTACTCATTCTGCTTTCCCTTCTTTTATTTAGGTCTAGCAGTGAAGGGGTTGGAGCCACCACCTGACACGCAGAAGTCCCGAGATCTAGGCTAAGCCAGTCATTCTGTTTCGCTGGGCCCTGGGGCACTGACCAATAAAATGGGAGGAAAACTTTTATAGTATTATACCTGTCCCTTTATGACTAAAAAATTCTTCTTATTCCACTGAGATTTCCCAAGGAGTTTTAGGGTCCCTTCTTTACAACACCAAAAACAGGCTCTTGCTTTGCAATTGAAAAGCTAGCAAGGGCTTTCTCTGAGCTAGGAAACGCTGGCAGCAGGCCTTCAGCTCCGTGCACAAGAGGCTCTTCCACGGTGCCATTTTCAGACTCAGATTCATCATAATACTTCAGCACAATTAGGCAGGCTCCTCAGTTGCTCCAAAGATCCATCTCTCTTTACAAAGTATCATTGAAGTCTGTCAAAGCAATCTTGAAACATCCAGCACTCTCCTCGGTGAATGTCATTATGACAGAAGCTTTGCAGTATGTTAATTATGTCAGCTGGCTGGGGACAACTAATCTCACCTGACTAACACTGTCCCTTCCTGTCCTTATCCTCTCTTCAGGCCCTCTGCCTGAACCACTTTGCTTTTCTTTCACTTACTCATTTGTTCACTCAGGGAAGAAGCAATTACTGGGAGGCTCCTATATGCCATATGTGTCCTGTAATATATACAGACTTCCTCCACTTACTATGGTTAGATTTACTTTTTTAACTTTATGATGGTACAAAAGTGATACACATTCAGTAGAAACCACACTTCATATTTTTAATTTTGTTCTTTTCCTGGACCATCAATATGAAATGCCACACTCTCTAGTGATGTGCAAAAGTGGCAGTATGCAGAAGCTTCCAATCGTTCATGCAATCACCAGGGCAAACAACCAGCACTCTGCTGTATCAGTAAAATACACAAGAAAGTCAGCATTTTATTATAAAATAGGCTTTGTGCTAGATGGGTTGGTTCAATTATAGGCTAATGTAATTGTTCTCAGTACATAAAAGGTATACTAGGCTAAGCTATGATGTTCTGGGTAGGTTAGCTATAGTAAATGTATTTATTAAATGTATTTTCTACTTACAATATTTTCAACTTACCAACTTACCAACTTGTCACTCTGCAACCAAGATATATGTGTGTATGTAAATGTCTCTATGTGTACGTGAGTAATAAGCCAAGTAATGTCCCTTCCCTTGCAGTTTACCTTGGTCCTCCTTCTGCATGCCCTTTATTTCAGTTGTAACAAAAAAATAGTGAAAAGCCTCTTTAACCATCATTAAGTTATGGTGTTCTTGTACCACCTGTGCAACTAATCTAAGCAGTAAGTAGATTAAGCTCTCTGGGTATAATTTTTTACTTTTATAAATAAAAATGTTGATTAGAAAAGAAAGAAGGGAAAACGATATGTATATATACACAAGATAGCTAAGATAATTATACCACTAATTTCTATTGGTTCATTGAAAGGAACAGTGAGTGCTTACATTGTCTGATCAATTTTGCATGCCTGTATCTGGTCATCGGAGCAACTACTTTGAAGATAACAAGATACAACATAACAACCATTGTCAATTTCCTAACATCTTGTTTTGAAATTCTGTATAATTTTTAGTTTTTTTCTCTCTTTAAAATAAAAAAAAAAAAACGTTGATTAAGACCAATCTGTAAGGGCCAGGGATACAGCTCAGCAGCACAACACCTGCCTGGCAAGCCAAGGTCCTACATTTGATTCCCAGTACAAAAAAAAAAAAAAAAAAAATCAATCTATAAGAATTTCTCACATTGGTTTTTTTTCAGGGGATCTTAACTAATCTGACTTTTATTTGCAAACACACACACACACACACACACACACACACACACACACACTTTATCCTAAATGCAGTAGCCAGACAAATCTTGTTGAAATGTTAAATCAAATCTTATTCCTCTGCTCAAAATCTTCCCATGGCTTTCTGCCTCACTCAGAATAAAACTCAAAGTCCCTACTGTCTTGGAAGTGTAACGACAAGCAAAAACACCCAAGATGTGGAGGCAGATTTATTTATGTTGACAGGCACTGATGCAGATCATTCCCAGAATATCAAGGCCCCATCTCTGGTGGTCTAGGGCTTATACTGGATAAGCAGCAGGAAGTACAGAAGTAGCATGGCTTATCAGTTGAAAATTGGTTTATATAATGTGCATCATAGGAACCAGCCATGCATCACAGGGCCCAGCCATTTCTAAGAGACAGAAGCAACTGGAACTGCAACAGGAACTATTACCTGGGCAACTAACAAACTGAAGTATACTGGCGGGGTTGGGGGAATTTTCTGTTAGAGAAGTAGTACCAGTCCCCAGCAACTGGAAGAGCTGCAGCTCCCAAGGACCCTTTAACCTCACTGCTAGTTGCTATGCCTTTAGCTCACCCAGACCAGGCACACTGGTTTCCATGCTGTTTCTTGCATTCTCCAAACATCCTCCCTTCTCAGGGCTTTTGAACTTGCATTTCCCCCTGCCTGGAAACTTACCCTCCCCACTCCAAGGCTCACTTGGCTTAAACCCTCACTCCCTTCAATGGCTTGTTCAATGTTTCCTTTTCAGAAGACATTCTCTTATGACTCAGCTATAAAGAAAGATAAAATCAAGGCTTTTATAGGTAAATGGTCACAACTACAGACCATACTTATACGTGAAATAAATCAGACCTGCAGGTATGAGCAACATATTGTCTCACTAGTGTAAGAACCTGAAAGAGTGATTAAAAACCAGGAGGTATGATAGACATTGTGAAATGAAAGGAAAATGCTCAAAAATAATGGGTAACTGGGGTGTGGGAAAGGAGAAGAGAAAGAAGGGGGAATCATGTATGTATGTATATGCAGGAGAGCTAACAGTTGTACTACTGTCTTCTATTGTTTTACTGAAAGGAACAGTTAATGATTACTGGTTTGATCATTATTGCATGTCTCTATTTGTTTTCCTGAGAAACCATTTTGAAGATATCAATAGTAATAAAACAACCATTGTTAATTTCCTACCACTTTGTCAGTAACTCTGTATTCTTTGTGTTGTTCTTATGCTATTCTGTAAATGGATGTGTTTGTTAATATGTTTTCTTCCTTTATTTTTAAAATAAAAAAGAAGACATTCTCCGATCTGACCATCCTGCATCAATGAGCATCTGCATGACACTCTCTGCCCTAGTCTGCTTTTTTCCTTTGTAATCTTTATGACTGCCCTACACACCACATATTTTCTTCATCATCTCCTGTCTCTCTCCACTAGAAGATACACTTTATGAGAATAAGAATCTTTGCCTGTTTTGTTCCCTATTCTATCCCGTGTCTATAATAATACCTGACACATAATAAATGCTCAGTAAATATGAATAAAAATAGATCTTTTCTAGTAGTAAGTCTCACTCTGTGTCAAAATTTATTGACACTTAGTTGGATTCAAAAGTGGCTTCTGGGACCTCTAAAGGACAGATCAAGGGTTGGAACCTCACTGTGTAATAGTCTGTGCAATATACTTAGAACAAGAATTCCAAAGGAATGGACCATTAGCTCAGTGCAATTCACTCCACAGAGAGAAGACTTGTGTTCCATAACATGATGATTTACAATAAGATTAGACCTAAATGTCATTTCTTCTGTGACATTTCTTGCAAAGAGAAGAGAGTACTTTTCTGCCTTTTTTTTTTTTTTAACTTAAGCCCGGAGTTTAGTCCCTTACCCACTACAATGAGCCTTTATGAGGCAGGGATAAAATAAGGACATAAGTACCCAACTAAACCCAGCGTTGTTTCTTTTCAGTAAAGGCCAGCAAAATCTAGGTACGCTGTTTACTACACAAGAAATACATACAGCATAGAGTAAAAAGTATAGATTAACAACTATGAGGTACTTTTCTCACTGAACCTCTGGAGCAATCACATGTTCCAGGGTTTTAAAGTGCTATTTACCTTCCATATTTTTATACCCTGAATGCTTGGGCCTTGCTCAGTTCACATGTGCTGATTAAGTGAAGGTGTCAGCTTCATAGTAAACAGAAGTCTATTAGAAAATAGAATCCTGTCCCTCCAGGTAATAATTATTCTCATCTCCTGCACAGGCCACAGCCTAGGAACCACTGACATTCAAAACAGCAACACAGGCACACGCACACATGTGTGCATGAATGGGAACACATGCATACACAGCATCCCTCAAGAAACAAAGAAAAACTTTTATGCATTGCCTCCATATCTGATTGCACAGGTACTTCCTGGCCAGGTAAAGCCCAAGGACAAAGCTTCCAGATCACAGCTAATTTCAGGACCTCTGGAGCACCACAAAGACACACATACACACTCACAAACACAGTTATACAAATATACATAAGCACTTCAAATTTACTTCAGAATTCTAAAACATGTAAACACAAATAAATTTATACACACAGAAATATACATGCTGGTTTGTCTAAGCATACCTATAAATGTACATGCATACATGAACACATGCACAAGGACAGCAGTACTTACCTTAAGGTATGACTGTGAAAGTAAATGAAATCATATAAAGTGCACAACAGTGCCTGCCACATAAAAGGTGTGATACTAAAGGTTAGCTTTTGGTTATATATTCTCTGCCAATGTATACAATATATACTTGGCATTACATGTCATATATCTGTATGTAAACTTCTATCAGACTCATATAAATACCCAACATCAAAGCAAAATGTCCTCCCCAGTCCCTCTGTAGAACATGACAGAAATTCTGGCACGTGAGAGCCAAGGAGAGTCAGTGGCACAGGGTATGACACTGTGTCATAGTACAGACAGAGAGGGGAAGGGAAATCCTGCTGGTAGACGGCTGGTAAACAAAGTTTTCCAGATGTCTTTGCTTGCAAGAAGACCTGGACATAGAGAGAGTTGCGCTGTCAAGAATTATCCTGGAAGAACCAGCCTCCAAGCTCTGCAGAAGAGTGTTCCTGAAGTTACTGGAGAGGGGAATGGGCTATCTTCTCTCAGCATCCTTGGAAGGGACAGTAGCCAGAGAATTCAAATCAGCGAGAGAATCCAGCAGAGGTTATTAATCCACTCCAGTCCCGTAGCTTGGAGAAAATCTGATTAACTCCACCTCCCCAGTTGGGCTCTAGAGTGAAATGTATATTCTGGTTTCTGAGACTCAAATAAGGTGCGAAAGTAGAGGGAGGGAGGAGGAGAAAAAAACAGGGAGCGGACGAAGTAAGAACGAATGAGACCCTTGAGCGCACTGCTCGATTCTGCTATTACCTTGAAGCAAGTCATAGCTCTGTGAGGGTCAGTTTCTCCATCGTATGAAAAGTGAATAACGCTGTCTCTTTATGCAGTTGGAAGAAGGTATATCTTCCTTCTCTCCCAAAATGATGCCAGCCAGGGCAGCTCCCTCTTTCCCCTGAAAATTATTTAAGGGATTTTTTCCTTCCTGTATTTTCCCACTACAGGGATTCTGGAAGACAACTTCTTGTACCTACCGTACTTTTTAATCTGAAAACCTCTACTTCCCTTCCAGGGTCAAGTATTATATGTAACTTTAGAACTCCAAAGAAATTCAAGGATGTGGCTCAGCTCTTCCTTCTTAAAATGATAAACGGACCCCAGAAGCACGTCTGAGCTGGGACCATAGCGTTTCACTCACAAACGACTGTTCTTTAAAGATCAAGGTAAGATTTTGAGAGACCACAAAACATGAGCTCCGTAGCCTCTCCTTGCCCCATGCAGGCATAGTGGGCGGTGGGGGGGGGGGGGTGCGCATCGTGCCCAGCACCCCAAGCGTTAACCACAACCCAAAGTCTATTACGTGATTGGCCGAATACCGGGAGAAGACCTGGTTTTCTCAGTCGCGAGCCAATGAACACCTCGAGTGGGAGGGTTTGAAGATACTAAGGAGTTTTCCCCCCTTTTTTTTAATCTCTTCTCCACCCCCTCCCATCTGCTACCTTCCCCCAATCTCTACGCCACCAGTTTGTTAAATTAATGCAGTAAGAAAGTCTGAAGGTCTGAGCGAGTCCCAGCCAAAGGAAGATGGGCGAGCTCAGAAAACCGAGATGCATCTGAACCTTTGGTCTCCTGAGCCCCGCGGGGTAGCCACGGACCCCAGCAGCCCCTGAAACTTGCCCTGGGCTGCCTCGTGCCTGCAGCCCCCGAGCAATGGGACACCTTTCCTGCAGCGATCATAACTTATTCGGCGGGGACCAGAGAACAGGGATTGTCAGGCGACAGCAGACCGGAACGGAGGCAGGAGAACGAGATTCCCAGACTCGGTCGCGATGCGCCAGCCTGGCACACTCTCTGAGATCTAACTGAAGGCAGCGCCGTCTCCCGCTCTGCCCTCGCCCCTGACCCCCTCAGGCCATCCCAGAGCCGTAAAACCTTGCTGTCTCTACCAAGATGCTCGCCCAGCCTAACTGTCCGAGGCCAGCGCTCTGATCTCCACGGAAGATTTTTTTCCTTGCCTGGAACTGGCCGTTTAAACAGAAAAACAGGGGTAAAAAAAAGAAAGAAAGAAAGAAAATATACCCACCCCCAAACGTGCCTCCCCAGCGCCGCAGGGAGCCACAGACAAGCCGGAGTTTAACAAACAGCAATACTCTTCGCGCTCCTGAAAAACAAGGCTGGACGCTCTCCGTGGTGCTGAAACGCTTTGCGGCCGCCGCTGTCCGTGATACCTACAGCCTCCGCGCTCCAGTTTCCCCTGGGGCTCTCCCTCTGCACCCCTGTTCCCCACGTCTCCTTAACATCTGGATTATTTTTCCAACCGCGACCGCTGGTTTTGTAAGTGCCAATTTGAAACATTTTTGCCCCCGTAACTCGTGGACAACAAAGCACAAGGACCTGAAAAATGTACAGCTTCAATACTCTTCGACTCTACCTTTGGGAGACCATTGTATTCTTCAGGTATGCAATTTTCTACTGACCACATCGCTCTGATGTAAATGGGGTAAAGCAGTACGGAGGCAGCCTGTCCGTGGTCCCGTCATTTGGGGGAGGGGGTGATGTGTACCGCGGCAATCCGTTCCCTCCATCCCCCGCCCCCCTTCACCCCCCTCCCACCCTCCGCCCGCAGGGTGTCTGGCTTGTGCGTGGAGGTCTGAGACAGTCGCTGCTCTGGCAGCTGTTTGCCTGTTTCTTGCGGTTTGTTTGTCCTTCTGCCCGCCACACCTGCCAGCACTGGCTCCCGGCTCCCCCGCATATTAGCTCTCACTGGGCTGAGGACTTTATGGGGAAGCTTTAGGAGTTACTCAGTTTAATTAGGACTGCATTCTCTCTAACCGCAGTGCCGAAAACCTCAGCTCTCCGTCTGGGAGCCAAGTGACAACTAGCGGTGACGGGGAAGGTTGCATTCAAACTCGCTGGACACAAAACATACCATTTTCTCTTTTGTTGTTTTCTTTTTCTGCGGGGGGAGGAAGGCGGGTTTCTGAGGCATAGTGCTGGAGAGCAATAGTGTTATGACCGCGGTTTGTAAAGCCTTGAACTTGTGTGTAAAGTGGTTCTATTTAAAATAGATTTGGAGGAATATTCCCCTTTTAAAACTTTGGTTCTCGCCTTCCCACCACCCACCTTTCCAAACTCTACTCGGTCAGCAGCAGACCCTGAGCTGATGGCCAGTTCTTGCTTGTTTTTCTTAATTTATTTCCACCCCTGATTCAATAAGTATCCCCCATCCATCGTCTTCCAAGTTAAAATTTTCTGCCTTCAGGCTTGGCATTCTTACGTTAGTACAAGTGAAAAGTGGAAAAAACATCTCTTTAGGAAGCATTGAAATAGGCCTTTTGTAAGTGGGTGAATCATGTCATCCTCAGAGATGGTTAGGATAAATTCCATTTGTATGAATTGAGAAAAATTACTCTTCTCCCACGACCTGCAGTGTTCATTGATCTTCCTTGTTTCAGATGCTTACTTCTCATGTTTTACAGTGGCACTGGATTAAAAGATATTTTAAAACCCCCACTTCAGTGACTTTAAAAACTAAGTGACCACCAAATACTATCCTCTAACATCATAAAATAGTAAATAATTCCTGTTTTATGACGTTCTGTATGAATTACTGGTTTCACTAATCTGTCGGTTGGTTTATGAAGTGAATGACAACTTCCCCAAAATTATAAACAGCTATATGTGAGCCTCTCTTCCTTTCTCTCTCCTTAGATGAAAAGACCGACCCCTACCCTTCCTTCTCTGAGATAACAAATGCTAAAGCTTCTAATCTCCAGCTCAAATAATTCTTTGATAGGCCACTGTCCTGACACAGGCTTAGAATGTAAATAGTGAAGAAAAAGTATAACAATTCAGGGCCTTGTGAAATTTACCTACTTTATAGATGAAAAAGCAAAGAAGTATCTTATTAACAATATCAGATTCATTTTCCCCTTTATACCTAGTAGAACTGTAAAATGCTATGGAGATTAGGAACTTGGTGACATTTATATGCAAATTGATTCTCTGTTTGTCTTACCAGAGACAGGACTGAAGTAGAGAGATTAAAGAGCAAATTAATAGGATAAAGCACATCATTCTACCCGCTTCTATGTTTCTTTTTCTTGATGAACTGTATGCAATGCTTTATTTTTCCTTCTCAGACATTGTCTTACACAAAAGGGTTACTCAGTCTAAAAGGTCTGCACGGTATCATTTTGATAAGGTTCAGAATCCACTGTGTTAATTCTCTAAGTAAACTGGTGGCGGCCTATCAGGAGACGTCACTTTGCAAATCTTTTCCCTACGTATGTGAAGCAACACATGTGTCACGATGGATGTGAGACATAATTCCAAATGCTCACAAGGGAAGAAGAGCCAGGACTTAAGGGAGCTAGACAGGCAGTGGTACCGTTCTACGTTCAAAGCACAGGAACAGCTACTTCATTTGAGGAGTGTTTATTTCTGAAACATAAAATAAGAATTGAACTATGGAAATACTCTTAGCAATTTTTCAGAGAGATGGAAAAAAGTGACAAGAATGTAAACTGAGTAGATGGTTGTTGTTTGACTGGTATTTTCATTTCTAATTCTTTCATTTTTAAGTTCTTAGGTGAAAATACAGAAGCCTTAAGGTCTGGGAACTTATTAGAATGTGAGGGTAAATAAAGGCTAGCACTTCTCTATCAGGTTCCACGTGAATAACTCTTTCACCCCCAGGGGACAGAACTGTTTGGGGATGAACCAACCGAATCATCTCAGGCACCCAGGTACTCCTTAGATCAAATGGTGCCAGCTGCTCACCTTATTGAGAAAATATGGAGGCCACGAAAGCTCTTGGTTACAGAGGTGCTGGTGGCATCGGCGTGTAACCAGCGAAATGGCAATACCAACAGCAAAACAAAACAGCAGTAGAAGTGAGTGAGGCCCAAATCTCACAAATGTCCACACAGAGAACAAATAGGGGCCTTAGAAAGGGAGACTTGGGGTTCTCTGGGAGACCCAACAGCATTGTGGTATGTCCCCAGAAGTAAAAGAGGTGATTTGACTTAAGTTTCTGCTATGATATCGCAAAAGCCTGAGGTTCTAAAATTCTTAAGTAACATCCAAGGATTCAGTAGCCTAAATTTTATCTCAGTTTATGGATAGGGCCTTATACCCAGACAGACAAAAACGAATAGGCATAGACTTTTTGAATAATGGAATCACGTTAATTTTAAACCTTTTAAGATGCCAAAGGGAACTAACTTGACTTCAATCCCCAAAGCCTTTACAGAGGCTTATGGCTAGGACAGACCCAGGACTACAGATTTCTCTGGCCTTCTCAGTACTTAACAACCCCACCAGGTGCAAGCATGCCGTGCCACCTCTGCACTACTGGTATCTGGAGCGAGTTCTTTGTTACGAGCGCTGCCCTGCGCCTTGTAGGATAACTAGCAGCATCGCTGGTGCCCGCAGCACCCGTTCCATACCTCCCCCGGTCACTGCAATTAAAGACTGCCTCCAGATATTGCCTGACAGCTGCAGGGCACAGGGCAAGGGGACAAAGTCGCACAAACTTTGGAACCACCCTATAAAACGACCACAATTTTAATTAGATGCGCTGATGTATTAATTATAATAAGGAAGATTCATTTGCTTTAGAAAATGCCCCTTGTGAAATGCAAAAAGCACTTCAGTGAAACCAGGAGGGACTTAGCTTGTGCCCTCAGGGGCATCTGGGAAACCTGCTTCCACGGCTGCCTTCTGAAAGAGGTTCCTCCCAAGTGGTGCAGTGGGGAGAGCAGGCTGGCTGGGATGGGAGAGCCCTCGCTTCTAGAGCCAGAAGGGAATAAACACGGAGAAACAAATCGGGTCTGACCCGCGGGTGGTTGTCCTGAAAGGGGACCAGTTTTCTACACCCTGTCCCAGCAGAGGAGTCTTCGCACAGGGCGTTGTTCAGAACACGGCACTGGCTTTCCTAGGAGAGGTCGTCCACAGCTTGAGGGGAAGGTGCGTCTACCCACACTAAGCTCAAAACGAGTATGGCAAAGACACTGTTTCGTACATGGGTAAATAATTATAATAAATTAAAACCCCAGTTGAAGGGTAGATGAGGTTTCCCTTGAAGTGGTCCATCAGGCTTGCTGACCTCAGATGTGATGGGGGTGGGGGTGACCACCTTGATCTTCTCCCAATAGCACGGCTGTACTTTGCCTTGGCTCTTACCCACTACGTTTTGGGCACTGCAGAAAATGCCCAGGAGTCTCTGAAATAGGCCAGGGGCTTGTTCCTAAGGAAAGAAGTTCATTGGGCAAGTCTGCATCAGAACTAATCAAAATATCAATCAGTTCACCCTCTTTGGGGGCTTAGGAACCTTAAGGGAAAGTAAAGAAAATGACATGTTTTTGTTCCCAAGGGACAGGATGGACAGGGAACCAAGGCCGCTAAATGAAGCTATGAATCAGCATGTAACATCTGCATACTTGCAAAACTGATAATGACCTCTCAGGGACATCGGGGGAATTCACTTCCCAGGCCACCTTATGAAAGAAGGTGCATCTGTGTGGTGCAGTGCAAAGAGCAGGCTGGCTGGGATGTGAGAGCCCTGGCTTCTAGAGTCAGCTCTGTGCCCATCCTACAGCATGACCATAACCAGTCTCTTTCATCAATTTTCAATTCAAACTACTGGGCCTAAGCCTCGTAAGCTCCCTTCAGCCTCCCAGAATCTCTATCAAGCCAGGGACCCATATCCACAGAGACCCAGAAGACCTGGCTCCAGCACTGCTGCCTTTACTTCTCCGCCAGCACTCACTCACCCTGTGTTGACTGCAAGCCAACACTAAGCACCACGCAGGGGTGGGTGCCAGGGCCCCTGTCCCTGCAGAAAAGGGAGACACTGCCCCCTTCCAAGGTACATTAACGACCCTTTTCCCTTGCTCCGGGGCCCGCAGAGCTCCCCTGCAGCCAGCCAGGGTGCACATTCTCCTACAGCATCACATTTATGTGGGCATCATTAACTTTATTTCCTTCATCAGCTGGCAAAAGCCAGAATGATTTTAAAGATGGATGGCACTGTCTCCCCACATGACCAGCTTGATGCTATTCTGCAGGTCTTAAAGTATGCCGCAAGCAAATCAGCCTTGGCCCAAGTATCAGCAAACCGAGGCTCTAGAATTTAACTCCTGGCCTGACCTTTAGAGGGTCCCGTGACCTTCCTGGCCCTCACTTTCTCAACCTATAAAGTGAAAGGATTCCACCAATTATTCTCTAAAATTATGTTTAGCTTGCCAGTTCAGGATTATCATCTTCCAGTTTCTTCCATAAAGCACAGTTCTTGTTATAACTATTGCAGCATATTTTATAATTATCACCGCCCCCCCAAAAAAAAATACCCACTCTGAGGTACACCTGGGCTTGGAAGTCCGAAAGCAGTAAAGACCTCACTAAGCAGCCTCAGTCTTGGGGAGTAATGCTTCCTCACCTGGACACAGTTATGGGCAAATTCCACAAGTGTCAGTGCCCCCTCCCCATGAAATCCAAGAAACGCTTGGAATGATTAGGAAGTAAGAAGCCTGATCACTGCTCTCACAGTCTGAGGAATGTGACAGAGACAGACCTAAACTTCTATCTTTTTATTAAGATTTCTATTTAGCATTTAGGTTCTCCATGAAGCCTATATTTTTAAGATTATGAACTAAGCCCACTTCATTAATTAGCCCCATCATTATTAACCAAAGCATATATAATCTCCAGAAATGCTGAAATCACAGCACAAGCAACATCATCGCACTGAGTTGACCCACGAAGAAACAAAATTAAAGACCTAGGATGCTTTTTAGTCCACCCACAGAGCTTTGTCAGAAGTAAATATGCAATTTGTTAGTCTTTAAAATGTTTGAAAAAGATTCTGAATCCTCATTATCATTGCATGAGCCTCCTAGGAACCCAGGGACCCCATATGGGGGAACATTAGATTTGATTTATACAATAGATCTCCAAGGGAAGAACTTGGGTACACTGGTAGATTTTTGTTAATGTGCACACAAATTCTAGCCCAGGGGAATTCAGATCTTTCTAGGTACTCCAGCAAATAATGCCATAGACTGACTGCCTCAGAGGTAGTAACAGTCCCTACCAAGGGAGGTATGCAAGCAAAACCAGAAATCTACTTCCCAGGAAGAAGGCAAAAGAAATTCAAGCTTCTTTTGTACACCAAGGTTTGCCATTTGCTACAGAAGAGTGAATGGAATACAGCTCAGATCAGAGACAGGCCGGCATAATATTTATGTTTTCCCCTTTTTCATTCCCAAATTACCATCTGATCTCTGTAAATTCTCTGAATCATGCCATGAAAAACTACTCGCCAGTATGTTTTTAGTTCCTTAAAATGGATTGGATAATAAAGAAATTGGACATAAATGCACAATGCGACAAAGAATTATTAAAAGGAAATCACCTCCGTTACGTAAAAGCCCGGCTTTAGGAAATGAGCAGGACCTCTGAAGAAGCCAGAAGGACCCATCGGAAAATGCAAGGGAGCACAGACAAGGCCGCAGGCCCAGTCAGTATGCACACAGCTGATGGCCTCTCTGCCCAGAACTTCAGGGACTCCCCAGACACCACAACCTCACTCACAACCAAAAACATCATGGGGCCAGCCAGCACACCCACTCCGAAGCACGTCAGAAGGAAGCAATGCGCTGCGAGGTGGAGCAGGGGAGCTTGTCCACATAGGGCCTATCTATGCTTGCTAATACAAGCCCTGAGGAGGCATGCTGAGGTCCCAAAGCTTTTTAAACTGCGCATAAAGGACTCTTTTGTAGTTTCCTAGGGTTGACATTGTCAGAGACTTCTGAGGCAAATTCAGTGCAATTAGATTACCACTTTCTCCCTTTGAATTCGGGTGTTTTTCAGTGCCCAGTGCTAAGTGAGTTTCCCACCTTAACAGGAAGCTGCAGACAATCGTTAATCCCGGCCATGAAACGGGCAGCAGCTCCTAGACAGCATTCTCTCCCACCTCAGGACCGGGGCAGACGCAGGCCCTGGGAGCACAAGCCTCCGCTCCTTTCCCTGGGAGCTGCGTCCTCCACTCTCCGCCTGCTCACCCTCAGAATCGTACTTTCCTGAACCACTGAATCTTTAGGCAGGAAGGGCTCTGAGCAGTTTTGAATTCAACAGTTCTCAAAACAGTTGTGAGGGGCTTATCAAAAACACACATCCCAGAAAATGTATTAAGAGGGTCAGTCTTACAAGAGGTCTTATTATAAACTAACTAATAATTATAAATAAGAGAACAGGAGAAAACTATTGGAGGCGATGGGTAGGTGTATGGTATAGACTTTGATGATGGTTTCAAGGTGTATATTCATCTTTAAATGTAGGCAGCGTACATTAAATATGAACAGTTTCTGTATGTCAATCATATTTCAGTAAACTGATTCTTAATTAAATAAATTTGGTGGTAAGGTGCTTACTCAGTGTGCACAAGACCCTTAGTTCAATCCCCAGCTGTGCAAAAATAATAGTGACAAAGTAAAATTCAGATTCCCATCATACCAGCCTACCAAGACAGAGTTCTTCCAGGAAGGAGACCCAGAAACCTGCAACATTAACAAAAGCCTATAAGTTGTTACTTTTCAAAATCACCATGTAGAGAAATTGCAGAGAATGTGACACAGGAAAAGAACCTGCAGCTTCTGACAGCAGAGGTCTGGTGGAGTAGGAACCTGAGAGTCTACTCTTCTGACAGCCCCCAGGTGTTGCTGGTGTTTCTGTGGACTTGAGTAGCAAGACTTAAAGCATCCTGGAAGGGGTGTGTACACACACACACACACACACACACACACACACACACACACACACACACTTTTATTTTGCAGTGAGTTCCTCAAAGCTACAAAGTGGCAGAGCTCCCAAAGCTACACACAGATGGCAAATTCTCCATCCTCCTGTCAACTATATGTCCACCCTGTATGTCAACTATAAAGTCCATGTGCCCTGACTCTGCCCCTGCACCTTCCACTCTTCAATCGTCTCACACACTGACCCCAGCCCCCCAGATAAACACAAACACTCAAACTTCAAGAGGGTTCTTCAGAGTGCTACCCATCCCCACACTGGTCCTGCACCAAATCCTCATCACACAGCTAGGAACCCTGCCTGAGGCCTCATCAAGAGAGGGGCACCCAAGGCAGAAGCCTAACTCCCAGCCCCCAGGGCCCTGGGACATGGCAGTGAGAATCTGCTTGGATTGAGGGAGGTTGTGGATCAAGACACTCGGAAGGTGGATGTCTCTGGTTCTTTCTCCAAAGATCTCACTAGTGTAGCCACTTTCCTGTGTGCCCTGTACACAAGCCTCATATGGTTACAGGCCTGCTTAGGACTCCAGTGGCCTCTCCAGGGGTCCAGAGACGACTGCTCCATTCCACTGTTTGCTGACCTCAGGACCACATCCTTCCTCCTTCTCTGTCCCTCTGACCTGTCTGCTTTTCCACCAAGTGTGTTAATATCCCATACACCAAGGGGAGCAACTGCTGTGATCCTCAGCCTTTTGAAAGCGATGTGTTTATTGCTATGTGCTCCCTTCTGCAACACTCCTCGGCTTCAGAAGAATGCCGCAAGACCACTGCAACCAGGCAGCCAGACAGATCCGCAGTGCTCATGCAATAGTCCTTCAGAGTGTTCCACATCCATAATTCCACAGGAGCTGTCTGTTCACCTTTTAAAAGATACATTAGGACAATGGTTAGGAACAATTACCACTTCAGAGCTGAGAAAACTAAGGCCTGGAGGGGAAGGGTGACTTGGATTTTGGTAACAGCAAGTAATCATGCTGTTAATCTCAAAGTAAAGCCAGGATTCAAACACAGATCTCCTTACAGCTCACCATACTGATGTATAGAATATAGCAAGAACGCAGCCCCTCTGAGTTGGTGGAGATGTCGAGCTGGGAGCCCTGCCCCTCTACCAGTGGACTTTGGAGAGGGAAAGAAGCTTAGAAGAGAAGATCTGGGAATTTCCCATCAGGCCTTGGGTTGAAGAGAGCAATATTCTAACTATTGCAACCCACCTAGCCATTTCTTTCTCTGTTCTTGATCATTTTCAATTACACACTATATACACACATTCTCTTTACATGAAAATTCTACTAGATTTAAGCCTGACATTCCCTGTGAAAAGTACCCCCACCATATCCCTTCCAACTATTATTTTCCTTGATCATTTTTATTTAGAGACACTATATATTCCATATGTACTATACACATACACATCTGCACACATGTATGTAACCATATACAGTCATTTCGTAGAACCACATTGCCCATACAATTCCAGATTGTCTAATTCACATACCAACGGGTACATATTTTTCTACCTCATTCTTTTAGCTCCTGCAGAATGTTTTGTCTGTTTCCTCTTTTATTAGTATATATTTGTGATACATAGCAAACACATTTTTCATGGGGAAAATATACGTATACATATCCCATCCCGATCTCTTTTACTCCCCGCCCCGCCCCCATCTCCCACACTCCCACCTCCCCTGGTCAACTGTACATAGTCTGCCTCCCTGCTTCCTGTCTGGAGGAAGCTGCATCCATCTTTCCATCTTGCAGAGCATCTTA
>PVLD010028455.1:0-19383 GCA_004027595.1 Dinomys branickii
TCCAACATACAAAGGAACAGGATAAACATTCTCACCCCAAAAGGTAGAAATTGGAGGATAGAAAGGAATGAGACCAAAGCAAGACCCAAATCTTAGGAGGGCAAACATTAAATCCTATAGTTCCTCCTGGCATTGTGGTGCATGTCTATAATCCCAGCACTTGGGGGGCTGAGGCAGGAGAATCACTGCAGGTCTGAGGCCAGGCTGGACTATATAGTGAGTTGAAGGCCAGCCTAAACTACATAATGAGACCCTGTCTCAAAAAACAAACAAACATAAATACTTACATCCTGTAGTTCCATGTCCAGCAACGAGGGAAATCTGTAAACTCCAAAGTGCTTAGGTGACCCTACCCCTACAGTACTGTCAGTGGTTATAGCCCTCATGGCCTCTCTCTTGGGCTGGTCTTGCTCACTCCTTAAGGATTTCCTCAGATGTTCCGTATTCCTGGCTTTTGCAACATCCTGGGGTTTCCATTGCACTTTTGGCTTCACACTTACAGCTTTGCACACTGCCTGGCCACTGACCTCTTCTTAAATCTGGGTGAAAGCCTCCCTGATGCTACAATTCTTCCATTCTGCATGTGCCTAAAACCAGCACCATGTGGATGATGCCAAGGTCTGCCACCAGCTGGAGCAGTAGCTGAGCCTTTTTGCATCTTGCTGGTGATTGCAGAGGCCTCTTAAGTACCTGGATGGCTGAGCACAGTGAACTGAATCCTAGGGAATTAATTCCCATTCCCTAGGCTGCTGCCAATCTGCAGCATGGTTCCTTGGGCTCTCTTCTCAAAGCAGTCTTTCACTTTTGCACTTTTGAGCCCTCAAAGGGTGGAGCAACGCTAGTTCCTCACATTCCCCTAAAGTTATTTTTCCTATTGTCCTGTTCCAAAGTACTTGGCTTCTTTTTAATGCCAATCTTTTCAGCAACCCGGTTCTCCTTTGCTCCAACTTTGCAGGCCCCAACTTCACCAGAGCTTCCTTTCTGGCCAGACTCAAAAAATTTTAGATCATTTCAGTAGACAGTTTGCTTTGGATTCTTAATGTAGAGCTGGATAAAAGCCCCCAACAGTACCCAAGCCACAGCCTGAATGTTTGGCTTCCTTGAAATTCCCTTGCCAGGTTAATTAGTCTGCTGTCCTTTATCTCAGTCTCCCACAAAGTCTCTGGACATGAGCAAAATGCTGACAGAAAATAACACATATGGGCTGGAGTCCAACTGCCAAGGGAGTCCTTCCCAACTGAAACTTCTTGAGCCTGGTCTTTTCCAGCTACATTGCAGCCAACATTCTGGTCCTCTGAGCTCCAGCTAGAATCTCCCATCAAGCTTGGCTCATAGCTTTCCTTCTCTAGCTGGCATCTCCAAACCTTTCCAACTCCTCCCACAAGCCAATTCCAAAGACCACGTAGTCAGGTAGCATCACTGCAACAGTATCAAAATTCTGATACCACTTCTCTGATACCAAAACTTGTTCTGGCTTTCTGGTCACTGAGGCACAATATCCGACACCCACAAGTTAAAGGAGAACTTTATATTGGTTCACAGTTTGTAGATTTCAGTCCTGTGCAGGCTACAAGGCAGAACAACATAACAAAGGGCCGTGGCAAAAGAGAGTTGCTTATGGAATGGCAGTCAGAAAGCAAATCATGACTCAGGGAAGCGGGGGAAGGGAGATATGCCCTTCCAGGTCTTAACCCCAGTGACCCATCTCCTCCACCAGGCACTCTCCAACACCATACTTAGCTATAATCCAGTCACCTCCCAAAAGCCCCACCTAGACCAGATGAGGGTTTGGGGGACAGCTAGATGTAAGCCATAACTGCTCATCCACTTCAGTCCAATCCTATTATTAACATGGCCCATTTCATTATCAACTCCTGACACAAGCAATCCCAGAGTAGGGTTAGGGGAATTGGAGGTCTAGGGCAGATAATTTAGATCCCAGGTAGACATTTGAAGCCATTAGTTAGATCCATGAAGTTATTCTGTAATTATCAAATTCATTTTGAAATTGATAGAAATGAATTCCAGTTTCCAGAAAATATTTAATTCCAAGATACTCAATAATAATCTGTTAAATCTTTAGCCAGGATCTAGTTCTTGGTTATTAATTTAATCACTAATTGTTGAATACATGCTAGGGACTAAGAACTGAGTTAAATGATAGAGCAGTCAGCAATACAGAATCCCTGTCTGCAGGGTACACCACCCACTTGGTGAGAGAAATGAGTGAGAATAACTGTAATGTCCAAAACATGGATGCTTGGCTGGAAGTAAGACAGTCATGTCCAGTGAGACCTGTAACTTCACTGTGTTTTATTTAACAAAAGTAGGAAGCAAATTCTGAGCAACTATGGGCCACTGAGAAGCACAGAATCAGCTCTTGGCAGGGGCCAGCCATAAAGCAAGAGAGATATGCAGTGATGAGGTTTCGGGTAGGCATGAGAGGCTCTGCAGTATTTGTGAGTGTCAAGGGCAATGTGACTGGCAAAACAAGAACCAAAGGACAACAGGGAAGAGCCTTTGCATGGCAAGGAGATTAGCACAGCCATGTGGCTTCTGATTGCAGGAGTCAGACTTACCATGATTTACAGCATCAGCATGTGGCACGTCATGGCAGAGACAAGGGCTGTGGATGTTTAACTTGGACCCTTTGGGAATACAGCCCCTTACGGCATCTAAGAGGTGGCTTCTCTAATTCTCACTTCTGTGAGACCATAGGAAGGTAATAATGGGCAAAGTTCAAGCCCATAAGCAAGGCAGAACTGTTTGGTAGAGCAAAACCTATTCTAGTTGATCATAAGGTGACATAACCAGGTAAATGACTGCCAGTACTCCCCAGGCCAAGCCCATAATCAGCCAGTTATACGAGTATGTGGTCAGGAAGTTATTCTAGGGTAGGGGCATAACATTGGCAGAAACTTACTAACACTTCTAATGCCAGGTACATATTTTTCCCCCAGAAAAACCTGTTATTTCTGTGGGGTTATAGTTCAGTTATTTTAGGAAGGTGAGGAGAGAAGGAAAGAAAGGGTCTGAAATGTCTGCTTGAGACATAACACCAGCACTGTGCATTACCCACACATACACACATGCAACCACACAAGTGGAGAGAGCCTATTCTAAACCACTACTGGTAACATTCTTTTCAGAAATGAAAGAGGCAGAGATGATGCAGGAGGCAGCACACTAGTCTTTGTGATCATTTTATAGACTGGGGAAGTGCAGGTGAAGAGGTTGAGAGCTATGGAACAGTGTTGTGTTACTGAATTTGTCTTCGGTAGCAGTCTAGGCCCCATCCTCTAGTTCAGCTCAGTCCAACTGCTATCTCCATGAGGTGTATGCATATCAAAGACCAGTGCTGCTTAGACATTTGCTGGGAAGAGTAGGCACATGACTCACTATGCCATAATAAGTATGTATGCTGTTATTAAAATCAGTTGTTAAAATAAATCTTTCTTTTTGATCACAGGACAACCTTTGACAAATGCACTAGAAAGCTCATTGTTTTGCCCATCACCAAGAATTACCTTAAAGTTAAAAATGCCCAAATCAACACTGGAAGAGTACCAAAACAGCTCCACAGAGGCTGACCACCAACCCTACTCTCCTGGCAGCAGCTCCTCTGGTCCCAATAAAAGGAACATCCAGGTGCCTCCAGAGCCTCTAGAAACGAAAATGAAGTCGTATCTAAGACATCCACTAGAGAGCAAGAGTAACTGTTTGCCGGCCAGTCTCAGCTATTCTTGGAGTGAAGCGAAGGATTCCAGTCCTGCTTTGAGAGCTCCATCTTCGGAGTTCTATCACGGGCAGTCGCTGGGGAAGCCTCTTGCCTTTCAAGCTGCCCTCCATGAACAGTCTTCCATTGGGAATGGGAAAAATCAGCCTAACCTCATGTTTCCCAAATCCAATGGGCTAGAGGGCAGCTGGTCTGAGGATGTCACCGAAAAAGAAAGCTCAAGTGAAACGTTCTGTGACCAAGAGTCTATGCTTAGCTCCCACATGGCCAGTCAGGGTACCTTTAGAAAATCCATCATAGAACCCTTCAGCAGGTCATTTAAAGAGGCCCCCAGCAGATGGGTGAGGACCTCTGAGGACCTTCAGAGCTGTGCAAAGCCAGCCAAGAATGTGAACCCTAAAGAACAGCTCTGGGGTAGGCAGCTTCTCAGGCGGTCTGCAGGGAAGGCTTCATACCAGGAAAACGATGGCTACTGCCCAGATTTGGAGTTAAGTGATTCAGAAGCCGAAAGTGATGAGAATACAGAAAAGTCCAGGGTAAGGAAAGATAGCTCAGAAAGGGAAAATCCTTCCCATGATTCTAAGCGGGATTGTCCTGATAAAAGCAAGACACATCCTCTTTCCCATAGTTCAATGCAAAGGTGATTAGCAACTCCCAAGCACAACCCAACCTTTGCCTTTGCCCCATATATTGGGGGAGATCTATACACCAAAAGGATTCTAACATATATTGGGAGAAATTGCAAGGAAAAAGACGGAATTTTCCATAATAAATAGACTTACAGTTTCTGAAAAAGTTTGAAAGTCTAGTTTTTACAAGCACACTAGAAAAATTACAGATTGTCTGGAGGCTGGTTTGTCAGCAGCTACTGGGAACCGCTGGGCCCAGAGTATTTACTCAATAAGAACCTTAGGGCAGCTCTCCATTTATATTAACACATTAATGAGTCTGTGTATTGAAAGTCTTTGCATTCATTGTTAATGGAGTTGCACGAGACTATGATTGCCATACACTAAAACTACTTATGTTTTGCAGCTACAGCATGTGGCTCCCACAGGTCCTGTCTATGGAAAGTCTCTAACTCCATGGTGTCTTTAAGGGACAGACCAGGAGACAGACATTCTCAGATACTGTCAAACTCACTATCCTCTTCCTTTGCTCTGCACAAGGTTTGAGTTTTTTTCACAGTATCATAACTTAACAAGTTAATTCTCCTATTGCTTACAATTGTCGAGTGCCTGTTCCTAGACCTGTTTGTTGGGAACACAGTCATAACTCACCCAGCTAACAAGCATAAAAAGCTAACTTGTGGATAGTGTTTACAAAAGTACAAACGTACTACTTCCAAGGAAAATGCTTTGATTCTCTGTTTAGACATTTGTAAGAATCCCAGAGCCTTTCCCAAAGTGAGACCATTTCTGGGATATTTGTACTAGGTCAGGGTTTTGTGTTGTTTTCAAATAAGTTTGACTAAAATAAGTTTGGCTGACAATTTTTGTATACCTGCTTTAATGTTTATAAAGTTTTTATTGAGGTATAATTAAAATATAATAAAGTGCACAGAGGTTAAGTGTTCTTACCTGCTTTAATTCTGAAACAGATTTTTATTGTCAAAAGTTGAAAGCCTATGTTTAACACATGGGTATAATTTAGCTTTGTATCAATCTGAATCTGAGGCAGTTTCCCAAACAAAATGACTGGAGCCATTTTTCAGAAGTTGTTTATATCCTGTTCCCAAACGATCAGGCTTAATTTCTGGAGGAAGAGAATAATTACATTTCAGGAGGAGGGGATAAAACATGTCTGTTTCTCATTTAAGAAAAGGGGGAAAAGTTGCAGTTTTTAAAATGTGAAGCAGACTATATAATTCTCAGCTCTCTCCTTCTTAGCCTTAAATTAATATTCTCTTTCTCCTAGTTTGGGAAAGTGTAGTGGGAATTTTGATACAAAAAAAGACCATTTCCAATGTTTGAAGTTTCTTACTGGAGAAACAGTCCAGCTGTGGTAGGTACCAGTCAGTAGAGTCAGAGGCCCCCTTTCCATCCACAGGGGAGAAAGACTCAGCAGTCATCCCCCCCCCTTACTTTTGTTCTTGTAGCCTTGTTAATAGGTTCTTTGGTTTTTGTTTCTCATTTTGGGAAAACTTCTGTGTTTTGCCTCTCCTTTGGCTCTATCTTCAAAATGTTTCTTTCTTCTGTGCCTATGTACATGTGAACATGGCATAACATTATGTGCTAGGTATCCTGTATTTTGTTTGAATTAAAAAAAAATGAAGAGAATTTCCTGTACTCATGCACTGGGCTTCGGTGCTTTTGCTTTGTGTTCTCCTGAGGTGAATACTAACTTGACACTCATGGTAATTATAATAGAGCTGTGTTGTAAACTCCTTATGTTACAGGCTAGTGTGGTAGCCTATGTCCTTTCATGCCTTTCAAGTCTGAATAAGTGAGAGGAAAAGAAAATACCAAAACAGTGCTTCAGCCAAATTCTGTATGTAATGCCAGTGGGGAGAGAGTAGACTAAAATATCATTCCAGTCGGGGAAACAGAGTGATAATATTTTTACAGGATTTTCCTAGTTAAATGAGGGGACCCTCAGTTATATACATTTCAGTTGCCCCAGAATACATTTGTTACGTTTTGTTGTTGTATTACCTCTTAACCTTGTTCTTAATATTTTTCGTTTTGTCTTATATAGTCCAGTTTTCCAAAATAAACTGTCTTTTTCAAATGTCATCTTTTTACCAATACTTTTTCATTAAATTATGAAAACTAACTACTGTCAGTGTGGTAATTTTTTTATTTTGGCATTTTGGTTTTAGGAAATCTTACATTTGTTCCTTTTATAGTTAAAAAATCATATTCACTAAACAAAATGAATGGATGGTGGTGGGAGAGGGAGGAGGAGGAATTGAATGTTTTGGAGCACAGATTCATGATTCATGTCAATACCAGAGGGCAAAGAGAGCTCAAGGCATTTGGGCTTTACCCAGAAACCGTGATTTCATCAGGCTGGAAAGACAAAGACCTCAGGATCATCATTAGAAATCACCAAGGAAATGAATCCTGTCTAATGGTACACAGGTCAGAAGGCTTAGTAAATTGGGCACGACTTCAGTATATAATTTTTGCAGTATTCATTCTAGGGTTCCTGTGAGTTGTAGTAATGTTGTAGGAGTTATGCAGTGTTGTGGAAAGGCTTCGAGGGCAGTCTCACAAAACTGCCCAAGCTGGGCTTGAAATTGTGGGGCTTTTTGCCTCAGCCTCCCAAGTAGTTGGGATTATAGGTGTGCACCACCATGCCTGACAGACTTTTCACCCTAGCTTTTCCTCTTTCTAAAACAGGAGCTCTGGTTAAATTCTCCCCTCCCCTAAGCTCTGCAAACAGGTGGCCATGGAGGTAAAATCAGTAATAGTGGTCACAAGGCTGTTGGCTGAGTCAGTACTGGCCACTCAGTCTTTTCAGTCCTATTTGCTGAGTAACAATGGGATATCAGTGAAGGTACTCAAACAGGGCTGCCTGCATCTCTGGGCCAGAATTTGTACCAATGTCTTGTCCTCCTTAAAGACGAACTAAGAATTACATGAGCAAAGACCAGGCTAAAGGTCAGTTTTAAGACAGCTACTAAGGTCCCTTATGGAACCCAAATGGGACCAAAACCCTGCTAAGACAAACCAGGAAACATGCTTGGTGACTAGCCAAGGCTTCAGATAAAAAGCAGCAGAATTTATTGAGCCCTTGCTTTGTGTCTAGCCCCTTGCTAAGATTTAGTTCTAACAACTATATGAAGATGACATTATTAGCTTCATTTGACACATGTGAAAACAGATTTGACTTCTTAACCATTTGATGGTTAAGAAGCACAAGGCCTGTAGCTCCAGGCCTTACAACTAGTACATAGCAGGGTCAGGGTCAAGTAAGGTTGGCTATACAACTTGTTTTTTATCACTTTTCCTGACTCCTATGTCCAAAACCCCCTCTCCAAGCATTTTTTTTTCTTTTTTAGTACTAGGGAATGAACCCAGGGTCTTCACACTGAGCTACATCCCAAGCCCTTTTTAAATTTTTTTTTATTTTGAAAAAGGGTCTTGCTAAGTCACTAAATTGCCCAAACTGGACTCAAACCTGTGATCCTCCTATCTCAATTTCCCAGAGTACTGGGATTATAATACAACTGTGCACCACCATGTCTGGTTGGTTGTTTCAGTACTAAGGATTGAGCTTGGGTCCTTTGCACTAAAGTGCATCCCCAGCTTTTGTTGTTTGTGATAGTGTCTAACACGCTAAATTGCCCAGCCTAGCCTCTTAATTTTAAATCCTCCCACTTCATCCTCCCAGAGTGCTGGGATTACAGATGTGCACCACCATGTCTGTCTGGGGTTCTTTTTTTCCTTTTTTTCCCCAGTATTGGGGATTGAATTTAGGGCCTTTGCATTGAGCTGCATCTCCAGTTGTCTCTGTCTGTTGTTTGTGACAGTGTCTCAAAATCTCTAAATTGCACACTCTGACCTCTCTGAATTTCCTGCCTTTGACTCCCAGAGTGCTGGGGTTACTGATGCGCATCACCACACTCACCTGTCCTTAAGTTTCTCCATGAGTGGAGGTTTACTCGTAGATATGATACTACTTGATCCCAGCCATCTTGCACACAGTTGATTGAACCAAAATTATCACTGTACACAAAGGCAAACAGTGAAGAGGCTCAGTCAAAGAGTGGGATACATCACACATAGCAGGGCAGGTTTGAGTAGATCCTGGACCTGGGAGGCTTGCCTCCTAGACAGTCGGTCTGTCTTGTAACTGGCCATAGGAGGCTAAGTGGTGGCTCCCCAAGGATGTCCAGATCCTTATCCCAGGACCTGTGAATCTGTTACCTTGCATGGTTAAAGGTGCTCTACAAAGATAATTAAAGTTACGGGCCTCAGGATGGGGAGGTTGTATTGGGTTATCTGTGTGGGTTCAAGCAATGCAGTAACAAAAGTGCTCACGGAAGGAAGGCTGGGGGTCTAAGGTACTAGTGGGAGATAACAACTAGAGCAAATTGGAGTGATGTGAGGAGCTGTGAGGCAAGGTAGATGTGAGGAATGAAGGTAGCCTCTAGATACTACGAAGTGAAAGGAAACATTCTCCAGATAAGAATTTTCAGAAGGAACTCGGCCCTTCCTATACTGTGGTTTAGATCATAAGAATAGTTTTGTGTTTTAAGGCACTAACGGTATGGTATAGCCAAAATAGGGAACTAATACACTGGTCATAGAGCAAGTTCTCCTCACCCTTTCGTTGAAGAGTTCCTGAATCCCAATGGGCCTCTTTGGGCTACAGTACTCTTGAATTGGTCTTCTGCATTCACTCATAATTGAAACACTTTCTTAAAATCTTCCCATATAGAAATTAATTTTCTCTTTCCTGCCCCCACACACTTTCTCCAGTGTAGCCTATGGTACTTCTCAGACAGCTTTGGATAATTCTCCATGGACCTGCTTGGCCAACTGGCCAAATCTAGCCCTCCCTGAGGAGCTGCCATGGATTTGTATATCCCTGTTCTCTAAAAGTGTGTCCTGTGGAAGTAGAAATAATTCCTATTACTCTGTGGGAGGAGGAGTGATAGAAGGTAGTTATGGCTCATTATAAGGCATGGTGCTTTAGTTATCAGAGCTTCCCATAAAGAAAGAATGGCCTGGAGAGGTGGGAAGCTCTTGGAGACCCTCAGATACATAAACAGTGTTGGGGACTGAAGAATACAACCCTCTGCTGTCCATAATAAATCCAAAGACAAATAGG
The DNA here is from genome assembly GCA_004027595.1 of Dinomys branickii. Taxonomy (NCBI): domain Eukaryota; kingdom Metazoa; phylum Chordata; class Mammalia; order Rodentia; family Dinomyidae; genus Dinomys; species Dinomys branickii. Next base: position 9,518 of record PVLD010028455.1, read on the forward strand.
TTTAAAGTAAGAGAATACAAAAAGACATTCCACGATAACACTAACCAGAAGAAATCTGAATGGCCATATTAATGTCAGACAGGGGTAAATTCATCAAGAAACAATCCTAAATCTTTATGTACCTAATAACATGGCTTTTAAAATATATTAAGCCAGGTGGGTACAGTAGCACATACCTGAATTCTGTCACTATGGGAAGCTGAGGCAGGAGGATAATAAGTTTGAGCATAGCCTGAGCAACTTAGCAAGATCCTGCCTGAACATAAAGCTCAACTGAGGTTGTTTTCTGGGAGTTTTTCCCCCCGATAGTGGAAACTGAAAGTAGAGCTTTTGCCTCAGTTGAAGTTCAATCCCCAGTACCAAAAAAAAAAAAATACATTAAGCACTACATCATTGAACTGCAAAGAGAAACTGACAAACTGACAACATATAATTAATAGAAAAATACAAAAAATCAGTAGGGACGCAAGATTTGAATAAAACTATCAACCACTCAGATTTAATGGACATTTACCACTGCACTCAACAATTTCAGAATACATACTCTTCAAATGCATAAGGAACATTTATCAAGCTACATCAGAGAAGTCTCAATGTGATGGTGCACACCTGTAATACCAGCACTTCAGAGACTGAGGCAGGAGGATTGCCAAGAGTTCGAGGCCAGCCTAAACTACATAGAGAGACTCTGTCTCAAACCTAAAAAAGGATAAACTTGAGATTTTTATAGGTAAGTGGAAGCAACTAGAGACCATACACATAAGTGAAATAAATCAGACTCACATGTGTAAACATCATATTGTCTCTCTGATGTAAGAAATGGAAAGAGTAAACAAATAAGGTCCAAAATGTACAGTAGATATTGTGAAATAGGAAGAAATTGTTCCAAAGGAAAAGAACTAGGATGGGGGAAAAAGGAAAGGAAGGAAGAAAGAAGGATAAAAACAAAATACAAGCTAGTTATAGTACTAGATTCTCTTAGCTCGTTGAAAAGAAAGGTTTGTGCTACTATCTTTTGGAGTATTTTTTATGCCCATATCTTGTACTCTGATTAAAGATAACAATACTCAGTGTATTAACTATTGTTATTCTATTATTTTGTTATGAAATGGTTTTACATTTTTTCCATAAAATAAAAAATATTAAAAAGAATAATAGAAGGCCAGGGATATATCTTAGTGAAAGACTGCGTGACTAACATTGATGAATGAGATCATGAGTTCAATCACCAGCACCTAGGGAGGTCAGCAGAAGGTACATACTATTTTCTAAACCTTAAATGGGTTTTAACGAATTTGTAAAACCAAGCCCAAGGAATACCCGCATCCATCAGAAGCTAAAAGATGCAAAGAATCAAGTGCTCCTAGGTCTTCTGAAGAGAAAGTGTCCCTGTTAACACTTTGGTGTTAGCTCCCTGTCAATGATCCTGGACCTTTGTCACACATAACTATAAGAAAATAAATTTCTGTTCTTTTAAGTCAAAAAAAATTAACAAGATTCAAGTCAAGTAATATGTTCTTTGACCACCATGGAATGAATTTAGAAATCAATAACATAAACATCTCTGGAAAATAAAACATTTCTAAATAACGAGTCAAAGAAGAACTCAAAAATGAAATTATAGAAAGTGGTCTGAATGGAATGAGGAAAAAAACCTTTAAAAACAGCAGCATCTTGGAAAAATTCTAGAGCAATTAATACTTATATGAGAAAAGAATTCTCTTAAATCAATAGCTTCATTTTGCACCTTAAGAAATGCTTTAAAGAGGGCTGGGGATATAGCTCAGTGGAATAAGCGCCTGCCTGGCAAGCGCAGGGTCCTAAGTTCGATCCCCAGTACCGCAAAAAAAAAAAAAAAAAAGCTTTAAAAAAGAAATGAAATCCAAAGTAAGTATAAGAAAAAATTATAGGTAAAAGAAAAACTAGAGAAAATAATTAAAACCAAAAACTGGTTCTTTAAGAAAATCAAACAATTAAGTTTCTAGTGAGTCTGAGAATTCCCACCCAAAAAAGGAGGGAAAGCAAATTACCCATATCAGAAGGGAGAGAAATGACACTGCAAGTCTACAGATTTTAAGAGGATAAATAGGAGAATATCATGAGCAACATTAGGCTAATAAATTCAACAAGAAATACAAAATGGATAAATGCCTTTAAAACTCATAGTGTCAAAGCACATTTAAGAAGGAAAAGGGGACAGGGAAGGAGCTTAGCCAGGAAGAGGCACCTGAGCGGCCCTTCTCTGTTGGCGGGTGAGGCCTGCAGCGTGAAGCAGCCCGGGCTCTGTGGTCCTCTATGTTGGGAAGTGAGGCTTGCTCTCCCCTGACCAGCTACCTAAGGATCCCAGAGAAGTAGCCCCAGTCTAGCCACCATCAGTTCCAGCCACAGCCTGGAGACCCTGGTACCAAAGGCCAGCTTTCCCCCACCATCGCAGTTGTGGTCTGAGGCATGCGCCCCAGCAATTGCCTGGGGATCCTGGGCCCAGTGGTCCACAGCCTGCTACCACTGTGGGATAAATTTGATATCCAGCTAAACAAGGGTCCCTAGAGTCCTTCAGTGAGCTGCCTGGGTAACTGGTAGCTCAGCACTTTTCATCTGACATTCAAAATGACAAGACACAGGAGCAAAATGCAGTCTCAAAACTCAACTCCACCCAGAACAAGTCCAGGAGACACTGACATAGGAGAACTTGAAAGCGACATACCTGAAATCTCTGAAATGATCTCATCTGAAGTAAAGAAACAACTCCATCAGGCCATAGAAGAGATCAGATCAGAAATAATCCCACAGGCAAAAAATGACAATAATAAAGAAAGGTTCTGCGCATCTAGAGAAGAAACAGATAAAAAAAATAGATGAACATAGGCAACAGATGGAAATATTACATGAGCAATTTAGGAATGAAATACAACACATGAAACAGACTCAAAGAGATTTCCAGGAAATCAAAACTTCCATTGAAAGCTTGCAAATCTGCTTGAATGAAGCTGAAAATAGAATTTCAGATCTTGAAGACAGCATGGCAGCTAGTGATCGTGACAGGAAGGATCTCTTAAAGTCATCAAAAATCCAGGAAAAATCAATCCAACACCTGCAAGACGAGGCAAAGAGAAATAATGTCTGAGTAATAGAAGTCAATGAAACAGCAAGAGGCAACACAAATGACATAGAAATAATAGCAGAAAATTTCCCAAGCATGGAAAAAGATCCTGATGTGCAGGAAAATGAGGCACATACAACTTCAAGTAGCCATAACCCAAATAAAACCACACCCAGACATATAATAGTCAAGATGCCAGATATTCAGCAAAACAACACAATATTAAAAGCTAGTAGAGAAAAGAAACAGATTACCTATAAAAGAAAGCCCATCAGAATCACAACAGACTTCTCAACACAAATCATGCAATTGAGAAGAGCTTGGAGTGTCTCAGATTCTGAGACAAAACAGCTTCCAAACCCAACTGATGTATTCTGCAAAACTATCCTTCAAATTCAAAGGAGAAATAAAATATTTCCATGACAAAGAGCAACTGAAGAACTTCATGAGTGCCAACCTTACAAAAAGTACTAAAAGATATGTTAGACAGAGAAAAAAGAGACCACCATTTCAAGAACAACAACAGAAAGGAGTCCTCAAGCAGAGCAAGCAATTAAACAGATAGCAAAAGTAGGAAATCAACAGCAAGTAAATAACGTGACAAGGATAAGCCAATATATATCAGTTATAACCATTAATATAAATGGCCTCAATTTACCAGTCAAAAGAAATAGACTGGCAGACTGGATCAAGAAAAAAATCCCACAATAGGCTATATGCAGGAAACACACTTTACTCAAAAGGAAATCCACAGGCTCAAAGTCAAAGGATGGAAAACAATTCTCCATGCAACAGGTTCCCAGAAAAAAAGCAGGGGTATCTGTTATGTTTGCAGACAATGTAAACTTCAAACCAAAAACAATCAAAGGAGATAAAGAAGGCCATTACATACTAGTTAGGGGAAAGCTGCAAGAGGAAGAGGTAACAATCCTAAACATTTATGCTCCAAACAATGGAGCACCTAAATTTACAAGTCAAATCTTAACAGACGTGAAAAATCAAATAACTAATAGCACTATTGTAATAGGGGAACTAAACACCACTCTGACGCAAAGAGACAGGTCAACTGGACAGAAACTGAGCAAAGAAATAACAGACCTGAACCAAAAGTGTGAACAAATGGACTTAGTAGATGTATATAGAGTGTTCCACCCCACAACATCAGAATACACATTTTTCTCAGCTGCACATGGGTCTTTCTCTAAAATAGACCACATTCTAGTCCATAGAGCATATCTACCTAAATGCAAAAGAACTGAAGTTATCCCATGCATATTATCGGACCACAGTGCAATGAAATTGGAAATTAATGACAAAGAGAACTCCAAAAACCGGACAAACACTTGGAAATTAGACAACAACCTCCTGAATAACAAACGGGTCACACAAGAAGTTAAAGAAGAAATTTAAAAATACCTACAAATAAATGAAAATGCAAGTACAACTTACCGGAATCTGTGGGATGCAATGAAAGCAGTCCTCAGAGGGAAATTTATAGCAATGAACTCATATACAAAGAGAACAGAAAGAGAGCAAATAAATAACCTAATGATACACCTCAAACTCTTAGAAAAAGAGCAACAAGGCAAACCAAGAGCCCAAAGAAGGGAGGAGATTATAAAACTCAGGGCACAAATTAATGCAATCGAGATGAAGAAAACTCTACAAAAAATTAGTGAATCAAAGAGTTGGTTCTTCGAAAGAATAAATAAAATTGATAAACCCCTAGCCAACCTTATCAAAAAAAGAAGGGAAAGATCTCCAATTCATGCAATAAGAAATGAAAAAGATGAAGTCACTACAGATCCAAAAGAAATACAAAAGATCATTAATACCTACTTTGAAAATCTGTATTCCCATAGGATAGAAAATACAGAAGAAATGGACAGATTCCTAGAAAGGTACAAATTACCAAAATTGAATCAGAAAGACATAAAAATCCTGAACAACCCAATATCAATTAATGAGATTGAAAATGTCATTAAAAACTTACCAACAAAGAAAAGCCCAGGCCCTGATGGATTCACAGCAGAATTCTATAAAACATTCAGAGAAGATTTAATGCCAACACTCCTCAAACTCTTCAATGAAATTGAAAAGGAAGAAACTCTCCCTAACACATTTCTGGAGGCAAGTATTATACTGATACCAAAACCAGAGAGGGACCCAACCAAGAAAGAGACCTATAGGCCAATCTCTCTAATGAACATAGATGCAAAGATACTCAAGGAAATACTGGTAAATATATTACAGCGAATCATAATGAAAATTATACACCATGACCAGGTAGGATTCATTCCAGGAATGCAGGGATGGTTCAATATTCGCAAATCAATAAATGTAATACATCATATTAATACAGTCAAAGACAAAAACCACATGATCATCTCAATAGATGCAGAGAAGGCTTGCGACAAAATCCAACATGCATTCATGTTAAAAACCTTAGAAAAAATAGGAATAGATGGCCTCTACCTCAATCTGATCAAAGCCATCTATGACAAACCAACAGCCAACATCACACTAAATGGACATAAACTGAAAACTTTCACTTTAAAGTAAGGATCAAGACAAGGATGTCCATTGTCACCACTCCTATTCAACATAGTTCTGGAAACATTAGCCAGAGCAATCAGACAAGACAGAGAAATAAAAGGAAAAAGGACAGGAAAGGAAGAAGTCAGACTATCTCTATTTGCAGATGACATGATACTATACATGGAGGACCCCAAAAACTCCACAAGAAAACTCCTGGAATTAATTGACAAATTCAGCAGCGTAGCTGGATACAACGTCCACATCCAAAAATCAATAGCATTCCTATACATGAACAACAAATAGACTGAGAGAGAAATTGAGGGAACCATACCTTTTACAATAGCAACCAAGAAATTGAAATACTTAGGAATCAATCTAACAAAGAATGTGAAAGATTTATTAAGTGAAAACTACAGTACTCTGAAAAAGGAGAGTGAAGAGGATTTCAGTAAATGGAAAAACATACCCTGCTCATGGTTAGGAAGAACTAACATTGTAAAAATGGCCATACTACCAAAACTGTTGTACAGATTCAATGCAATTCCCATCAAACTACCGTTAACATACCTCACAGATCTAGAGAAAATATGCCTCAAATTCATCTGGAACCAAAACAGACCCAGAATAGCAAAAGCAATCCTGGGCAATAAGGACAAGTCAGGTGGAATCACAATCCCTGACCTGAAATTATACTACAAAGCTACTGCAATAAAATCAACCTGGTACTGGCTAAAAAACAGACCTGAGGATCAATGGAACAGACTGGAAGATGCGACCATAATGAAAAACCCACTCAGCTACCTAATATTTGACAAAGGGGTCAACCAAACTCACTGGAAAAAAGAAGGCCTGTTTAATAAATGGTGCTGGAAAAACTGGCTTGCTTCTTGCCAAAAACTGAAAATAGACCCCAGTCTATCACCATGCACCAAACTCAGGTGAAAATGGATCAGAGATCTCAACATTAAAACAGAAACTCTAAATCTATTGGAAGAGAAAGTAGGCAAAAATCTTGAAGACACAGGAGTAGGCAGAGAGTTCATGAACAAAAATGAAACTGCAAGAGAAAAACTTCAAAGAATCAATAATTGGGACCTCATCCTACTGAAAAGTTTTTGCACATCTAAAGAAATCACCAGCAAAGTAAAAAGAAAACCCACAAATTGGGAACAAATCCTAGCTGGCTCTCCCTCAGACAAAGGTCTTCTATCTAGAACATACAAAGAACTAAAAAACATGTACCTGTCCAAATTCAAAGACCCAATCCAGAAATGGGCATCTGAGATGAATACACACTTCTCAGATAAAGAAATACAAATGGCAAATAAATATATGAGAAAATGTTCCACATCCTTAGTCATTCGAGAAATGCAAATAAAAACAACATTGAGATTTCATCTCACTCCAGTAAGACTGGCCAGTATGAAAAAATCATCCAAATAACAAATGCTGGTGAGGCTGTGGAGAAATAGGGACTCTATTACACTGCTGGTGGGAATGCAGACTGGTGCAACCACTGTGGAGAGCAGTTTGCAGATTTCTCAGCAAACTAGGTCTAGAGGTTCCATTCAAACCAGCTATTCCCCTCCTGGGTATTTTCCCAGAAGATCTGAAAACATCATATCACTCTGATATATGTGCACCCATGTTTACAGCAGCACAATTTGTAATAGCTAAAATGTGGAAGCAACCCAAGTGTCCATCCACAGAAGACTGGATTAAAAAACTGTGGCATTTTTATATAATGGAATATTATTCAGCTATAAAGAAAGACAGTTTTGGGGACTTTGTAGGCAAGTGGTCAAAATTGGAAACCATACTCATAAGTGAAATAAATCAGCGGTACATGAGCAGGCAACGTATTTTGTCACTGGTGTAAGAACCTGAGGGTGGGAATATAAACTAAGAGACATGAAGTAAATCTGTTCAGAGAACAGATGGGACGAGGGAAAGGAGAAAAGAAAGAGGCAAAAATGTATGTATGTATATATGTAGATACGTATGTGCAGGAGGGCTAACATGGTTCTACTATTGTATTATGTCACTTAATGCTAAGGAATAGTTGATGACTGGTTATTCGATCAGTCTTGTATGTCTGTATGTGTTATCCTGAGCATACACTTTGAAGATATCAATATGCAAAGCAGCAACTATTGTTGGTTTTCTGTTGCTTTGTCTAGAATTCAATTCTGATCATACTGTTACTGTGCTACTTTGTGTCTCTTCGTTAATGCTTTCCGGTTTCTTTTAAATTTTTTTTCTTTTGTTGATATAGTTCTTTTTCTATCACATTTTAAAGGAAGGGAAAGAAAGGGAGAAAAAAAAAAGAAAGATGATATATATTTAAAAATATGTAGGAAAGCAAGTATGTATATACAGCATATCTTACATAGTTGTACTACTGACTTAGGTCACTTTATAGTAAGGAATAGTTGATGATTAATTGTTTGATAAATTTTGCATGTCTGTATCTGTATTCCTGAATATACACTCCGAAGTTATCAATATGTAAAGCAACAACCATTGTTGATTCTCTGTCACCTTGTCTGTAAATCAGTTTTGATTGTACTATTCTTATGCTACTTTGTGTCTGTTTGTTAATATGTTTTTGTTCTTTTACTTTTAAAATAATTTTTAAAAAAGAAATACAAATGGCAAATAAATACGAGAAAATGTTCAACATCATTAGTCATTCAAATAATGCAAATTAAAAGAAGTTGAGATTTCATCTCACCTCAGTAAGAATGGCTAGCATTAAGAAATCAACTAATAACAAATGCTGGTGGGGCTGTGGAAAAATAGGAACTCTTCTCCAGTGCCGGTGGGAATGCAGACTGGTGAAACCACTGTGGAAATTTATTTGGAGATTCCTCAGCAAACTCCATCTAGAGGTCCCATTCATCCCAGCTATTCCTCTTCTGGGTACTTTCCCAGAAGGTCTGAAAATATCATATCATAGCATTATATATGCACCCATGTTTATAGCAGTGCAATTTGTAATAGCTAAATCGTGGAAGCAACCCAAATGCCCATCCATCAAGGACTGGATAAAAAACTGTGGCATTTTTATACAATGGGACATTACTTAGCTATAAAGAAAGACAAACTTGAAGCTTTCAGAGGTAAATGGTCACAATTAGAGACCATACTCATAAGTGAAATAAATCAGATGTGCATGTATAAGCAACATATTGTATCACTACTGTAAGAACCTGAAAGTGTGAATATATATTAGGAGATATGAAAGGAAACTGCTGAAAATTAAAGAGCAAATAGGATGAGGGGAAAGAGAAAAGGAAGAAAGGGATAATTATGTATGTATGTATGTATCTGTAGGGTGGCTAACATGGTGCTACTATTGACTTATGTTTCTTTATGGTAAGGAACAGTTCATGATTGATTGTTTGATCAAGATTGTATGTCTATATGTATTTTCATGAGCATACAGTTTGAAGTTATCAATATGTAATACAACAACCATTGTTAATTCCCTGTCACCTTGTTTGTAATTCAGTTTTGATTGTGTTGTTCTTGTGGTACTTTGAAAGTGGCTGTCTGTTTATTAATATGTTTTTGTTCTTTTACTTTTAAAATAAAATAAAAAAATAAAGATCCCCCAAAAAAGAAGGAAAAGAAAGGCTGAATAGTTCTTTACAATTAAATAAATTTAATTTGCAGTTTAAAAAATTTTATGAAGAAAACTCCAATCCCAGATGACTTAAAGGAAAGATAATACTAATGCTACACAAATTTTTACCAAGAAATGGAGGAGAGAAAATAGTTCTCAGCTCAGAGAAATGAAACCAGCATTGCCCTCATGTCAAAACCAGAGAAACACATAAAGCTACAGATCAATATCCCTCATAAAAGACATATGCCAGCTAGGTTCTATGACACATGCCTACAATCTCAGCTACTCTGGAAACTGGTTAAAGAAATGTGTCTGGTTGCCAAGTAGAGAAGGGGTAGATTGTTATGGCTGATACATTGTGTCAACTTGGGGAGTCTAGAGGTTTGGCTGAGTGATTCAGCAGGGAGTCAGGATGCTTACTTTATATACATCCTGAGCCTGTGGAAGAGGAGGGCATGGAGATTGTGTGAGAGCTATGCCCCCTGGGTGGGGGTAGCCTGTTCACAATGTAAGGGAAGGAAAGAGGGCCTGCCATTCCTCCCTTTTTCTCTGTTTTTTTTTTTTTTTTTTTTTTTTTTTTTTTTTTTTTTTTTTTTT
>PVLD010028456.1:0-19379 GCA_004027595.1 Dinomys branickii
CCTACTATCTTCTCTATAATTTGGTATTTCCTTTAATGTTTTTGTGTTAACTAATGTGAAGATAACTATGTAATACAACATCCAGTGCTAATTCCCTCCTATATTCTGTATAACTTTGTATTTTCTGTATTGTTTATGGCTTTTCTGGTTCATATGTCTCCGTTCTTTTGTCTTTAAAATAAAATTAAAAAAAAAAAAAGAAAAAAAATTTCTAGGGGTCTTAGGCTACTGCCAATTGTGGATCTTGAGATTTAGGGAATTGGCCCAACTGCTACATGTCTCCACAGGGGCAAACTCCTCAGAGGCTCTAATCTGGACTGAGACAGAAGAACAAGCCTATCAAAAATTAAAAGTAGCACTGGTGAGTGCTCCAGCCTTAGCCCTGCCTGACCTGACTAAACCCTTTCAACTGTATGTGGCAGAGAGTCAAGGCATTGCAAAGGGAGTACTGACAGTGTCAAGTCTCATGGAAGAGGCCTATCGTCTATCTCGCCAAGTGATTGGACACCACTGCCTCTGAATGGCCAAATTGCCTGCAGGCCATTACAGCCACAGCCCTCCTGACCAAGAAGGCAAACAAAGTAACTTTTGGACAGAAGCTTCAGATTGTGGCTCTGCACGTAGTCGAAACTCTGTTGCAGTCTCCCCCCGCAAACAGATGGCTATCCAATGCCCACATTGTCCAATACCAGGCATTGTTGTTGGATCCTGATCATATTGAGTTCCTGTCCACTACAGTCTTAAACCCAGCCACCCTCCTGCCAGATGATGACCCACAAGTTCCTCTACACAATTGTGTAGACATCACAGACTCCACCTCCAGCCTGCAAGAGGACCTGACAGACGTCCCCCTCGACAACCCTGATGCCACCCTTTTCATTGATGGCAGCAGCCACCTATATCAAGGCAGCTGAGTGATGGGTGCCGCTGTGACCACCGAGACTGAGGTAATATGGGCCCAAGCACTGGGGTCTGGATTCTCTGCCCAAAGAGTACCCAGCTGCTTGCTAGACTAACCCCATGCTTGACCCCTGATTCACCTCAAGCAGCTAAAGTCCATGTATGGTAACATAATTATTGTTTAAAGGTTCCTTGTTCTTTCTCAGAAAGAATTCAAAGAACATTGCCCATCCCTACCAGAAACAGGACAGTTACCCAAGCATAACGTCCCTGCTAGGGGCTCTCACTTCTCAGCCTTAAAACAGAGGAGCGAGTGGGGGCCATCGGGCTCAACTATTTTTTTTTTTTTTTTTGTGGTACTGGGGATTGAACTCAGGACCCTGCGCTTGCTAGACAAGCGCTTATTCCACTGAGCTATATCCCCAGCCCCTGGGCTCAACTATTAAAAGCGCTACTAAATTCTAATTTGGCCGTTTGGGAGTTTATTGTTCTCGGACTGTCTCAGTATCTCTATCCTTGGTTCTAAAGCCCTCTTTCCTGTTATGAATTAAAGTTAACATTGACATTTCTAGAAGATTATTTCATTCACTGATTTTTTTTTTTGTGGTACTGGGGATCGAACTCAGGACCCTGCGCTTGCTAGGCAAGCGCTTATTCCACTGAGCTATATCCCCAGCCCCTAGAAGATTATTTCAAGTGGAAGTTTTCTAAAAGTCATTTGCTTTACTGAAAAATTGCTATTTTTACATCAAAGAAGACAGTAGCATAAAAGTAAATCCTTCCACCCTTACAGAGCTTGCTGCAAAGATGCATTGTTAAATCGAAGAAACAAATTGCTGCTCTGTGTAGAATGTTATACCATGTTTGATTTTTTTTTGAAAAGGAAAAGAAATAAAAGAAATACATTTGCTAGCATGTGCATGGAAATAAATCCAGAAAATAACAGATCCCAAGTTATTTCCTGTGATGATCTCTGAAATTGTATAGGCCTTTCTCTTCATATTTCTATTTTCTTTTTACTTTTTTCTACTAGCTTGAATGGGCCTCAATTACCCCCATAGTTACCCATGCTTAATCCCTGAAACCTGTGAATTCCACCTTTTTTGACAAAGGAACTTGCCACATGTGATTACATTAAGGATCTTGGGGTAAGGAGATTATACTTCTAGCCCTAAATGCAATCATGAGTCGTAGCATCTCTTTCTCTCTTGATCTGTCTGTCTGTTTACCTGCCTCTGTCTTCCTCTCCTCCCCTCCCTCCTTCCTTCCCTCCTACTTTCCCACCTGGGATTGAACTAAGGCCTTGCTGGGCAGGCATTCTACCACTAAGTTATACTTACAGTGCCTTGTGTGCCCTTGTAAGAGGGAGTCACAGGGAAATCTGAGACAGAAAAAGAGGCAGTGTGGCCACTAAAACAAGATGTTATGATTCCGGCTTAGAAGATGATGCAAGAGACCATGAACTAAGGAAGGCAGGAGTATAGCCGTAAGATATGACAAAGTTAGGCATACAGATTCTCCCCCATGATCCGACACCCCTGCTTGTGGGTGGACATTCAAAAGAATGGAAAGCAGGGCCTCAGACAGCTCTGTGTATGTCCAGGGCTACCTTGTTAATATTATCCCTTAGTTATTGTGGGCTGATCAGTTCCGTAATCCCCTTAACAAGTAAGTGTATGGTGAAGGCTAAATAAAAAGAGGCAAACAGAATGATTTCAGGGCTCCAGGACAATCCAAGCCCTCTCACAGAATTTAGATTCTCTCAGGGCCAGGGATACAGCTCAGGGGCACAAGTACCTGCCTGGCAAGCTCAAGGTCCTGAGTTCGATTCCCAATACCAAAAAAAAAAAAAAAGAGAGAGAGAATCTCTCTGAGGGCTAAGAACATGACCTTCTCTGGGTGGCCAGTATTTATTTAGTTTTCAGAAGGGAGGGGAGTACTCAAGAAGGGTGGAACCACTCAAGGACTTCTCCAAGTAAGGTACTGAGTTAATTCACACAGAAGTGAGATGCCTGAGGCTACATGTCTTTATCTAATTGAGGTCCCATCCAGGTGTCCGTGGCTGTGATCTTGTCTTATCCTTTGAGGCTTTCTGGCTTCATCTGCCATTACAGCCTTAGCAGGGATTGGTGACTCACTGAGGTTCTCTTACCATGAGTTCACTGCCTGTTCCAGACAAGTAGACTTGGCCTTGGACAGAGTCACAAATAAACATGAAAAGTCAATTGGTTAATTTAAATCCTGCTCAGACCTTCCTTACAGTGGTCTCTATCACATGACCATAGCAGTACTGTTCACAACAGATACAAGCAACCAAGTGTCTATCAACAGATGAACGGATGAAAAAAGTGGTATATACACACACACAGTGGACTATTATTCAGCCTTGAAAAGGAAGGTAACTCTGACATTGTCTTGGTTACTTTTTTCTCATTGCTGAGACAAAATACCCAACGCCCAAAATAAAGGAAGCAAAGGTTTATTTAGCTTACAGTTTGTGGAGGTTTCAGTCCATACTTGGCTGATTCTGAGGCAGAGTGTGGCACATGGCAGAGGACAAACTGTTCATGGCAGCAAAGCACAGCAAAAACAACCAGCAAAAAGGGAGGAATCGCAGGCAAGCAGCCTCTTTCTCTCCCTTACCTTGTAAACAGCCTACCCCTACCAAGGGAGTTTGTAGCTCTCACAGTCTCCATGCCCTCCTCTTCCACAGGCTCAGGATGTGTACAAAGTAAGCACCTTAGCATCCTCCTGAGTCACTCAGCTAAACCTCTAGCCTCCCAAGTTGACACAATGTATCAACCATAACAGACATATGCTACAACATAGATGAATCTAATGCCAAGGGAAGTAAGCCAGACCCCAAAAGACAAATACCGTAAGATTCTTCTTATGTAAGTAACTTAAAGCAGTCAAATTTGTAGACAGAAAGTTGACTGGGACTGGGAGTTGTCAGAGGGTAAAGGAACAGGGACGTATTTTATAATGAGTATATAGTTGCAGTTGGGGAAAATGAAGAGTTGTAGAGATGCGTGGTAGAGATATTTGCCCAGTCATGTGAATGTTCTCAATGCCTCTAAACTATATACTTAACAATTGTTAAAGTGGTAAATTATGTGTTTGTGTGTTTTACCACAACCAAAAGAAAAAAATGGGGGGAAAGGAAAGAAAAAAAAAAGATCTCCTCTCCGAGGGGCTCCACCAGGAGTGAGCCCTTATTGTTAAATGACAGTCACAGTGGGTCATTTGATAAGTCACAAGGCAGCCAGCCCCTCCCCACGGGAAAATTTTAACTCTCAATATTTCTTTCCTTCCCTTACCTCTTCCACTTCAATTCCCCTGGGCCACAAAAGCCAACCCCGCCCTCATCTGCTTTGGCAGGACTAACAACTCACCCTGCTCAGGTTGTTCTGACCCTTGGACAACCCACCCTTCTTGGGCTGTTCTGGCCCACAGACACCCTCCCCGTGCTCAGGCTGTTCTGGCCTGTGGACAGCCCCCCTCAAAAAAGAGCTTAACAACCTCTCACTTTGCTCAGCTCAAGGCTAGCCTGGTCTGCTGGGCAGCCCACTGTGCCGCTCCCCCCAATAAACACCTCTATCGTGTCAGAAGGTCTGGTCTGGTTCCCTGTGGGTCTCAGTTCTATCACATTGTTTTCCACTAAGCTCTTGTACCCGGCCCCACAGACCATCCTAACATTCAGCATGGAGTGGCTGGCACTAAAGTTCTACATCACCAAGCTGAAACTAAGCTGTGTATCTGACTCCTTGAGAGATCAGTATTAGAGAGAGAACAGGCAGAATTTCCCAAGCCGGCCTATGGAGATGAGAATGATGCTCCCTCTAATTAATCCTTGCACAAAAGATGCAACCTGAAAGAGCCCGATGTTCCCTTCCTGCTGTTTTCCATCATTCTGGCTCCCAGTCCCTGCCTTAGAAGAAAGTAGTGCTGACGTGGACAATCTGCCTTTTGTTCTTTGGTATCTTTCTTCAGCTTTTGTCCGTAAACTCAACCTCTTCTGCTCAGGGCAATAGAACATTTATTCATTTTATAGAATGAACAGTTGCCCAATTCTAGAATTGAAAATAAAGCCACTTAAAGTTGTGCAAATAAATTGCTGTGATTTTTTTCTCTTCACTGGGTGTCATATGTTGATGACACTGTAGTTCATAGATCTTCAGCATTTTCTTTCATACTCTACCCTCTCAGTAAGAGTCTAGCTTTCCAGAGTTTCCTATAGCATTGTTTGTCTCTTCTGTGTAGGATTTAAATTAAAGAACAGGTAAGGGTCAAACAATGTGTATTAGCCATGTTCCCATTTCTGGGACAAAATACCCACAACTTAAAGGAGGAAAGGTTTATTTTAGCTCAAAGTGTTCAGAGATTCATTCTATAGCTAGTTGACTCCAAAGCAGAAAGGACACAGTGGAAGGGTACCAGGGAGGGAAACTGCCCAACCCATAGTAGCCAGAAAGCAGAGGGAAAAGAGGTAGCCAGGAACAAGAACATACCCATCAGGTCATACACACCCTCCCCCCCAGCAATCTACTGCTTCTAACCAGGTCCCACCTTTTAACAGCTCATTCAACCATGAAGTTCATCATGGACTCATGCACCAATGAGCATAACGCCCTCAGGATCCAATCACCTTCTGAACACAGAAGACTTTGTTTTAGGTCTAAACCCTAACATTCCATTCCTGACCCCCAAAAGACTCCTCTACATCTCACTGTGCAAAGTGCATTTAGTCCAACTCTAAGAGTTGCCAAAGTTTTAACAGTTTCAGCATTGCTGAAAATCCAAATGCCCCTCTGAGACTCAAGGCAAACTCTTCGCTGTGAGCCCCTGTAAGGATCAGAAAGGAAGTTAAACACTTCCAACATACAATGTCACAGGGTAAACATTCCCATTCAAAAAGGGAGAAATATGGGAATAGAAAAGAATCTGACCAAAGCAAGACTGAAAACCTGCAGGGCAACATTAAGTCCTGTATCTCAGTGGGCAGTGCCGCATTGTTGGTTGTGGTGAGATGTGAGCTCCAAAGGGTTAGGGCAGCACCACTCCTATGGCTTTGCTCATTGCGGCCCACATTGCCTCTCCCTGGGCTGGGTGGGCTCACTGCTTGCAGCTTTTCTCAGCAGAGGTACCACATCCATGACATCTCCCACTTCCTGGGGTCTCTGCTGTATCTTTGACTTCACTCTCACTACTTCAAGCATCACCCTCTCAAGGACTCTTCACAGGAACTGTCACACTACTTTGCCTGGGCTCCCAGGCCTTCTTCTGAAATCTAGGTGAAATCCTCTGTGATCCATAACTCTTACATTCTGCATGCCTGAAAACCAGCATGCATGATGCTAAGGTCTGTAGCAGCTCTAGCAGTAGCCTGACCACAGCTGCAGTAGCCTCTGAATACCTGAATGGTTGAACTCTAGAAGCCTGAACTTAGGGAAATACTTCCCTAGGCTGTTGTGAATGGGTAGATTGCCCTAGGCCTCTCTTATCAAAGCAGATTCTTCCAGGGGAGTTCATTCCTTTTATACATTTGACCCTGCAAAGGGTGGGATCTGAACAACTGCTAAAATGCCTTTAAGCCATCTTTACTATTGTCCTGATGCAAAGTACTTTGCTTTTATTGAATGCTAATTTTTTTCAACAACCAAACTCTCCTGGGATCCAACTTTCCAGGTGCTTCCTTTCTGGTGAATTTGCAAATATTTCAAGTCATTCAGATTCTCTTTTTTAAAAATCCTGGTTCTCACTGTAGATTTGGCTAAAAGCAAGAACCAGTACCTATGCCACAGCCTGAGTGTTGGGCTGTATTGGAATTTCCTCCACCAGATCAATTAGGCTACCACCAATAATCTCAATCTCTTACAAAATCTCAGGACATGGGAAAAATATAAACAAACATTCTGGTAGAGTGTAACACACATGGCTTCTAGTCCAACTGCCAGTGGAGTCCCTGTCCCCAACTGAGACCTCATGAGCCCGGACTTTTACTGTCCACATTCCTAACAGCATTCTGGCCTTCTGAGCACCAACAAGAATCTCCATTAATCTCTATGTACAGCATTCTAAGACTTCACTGGTGAGCGTCTCCAGACCTTTCCAAACTCCTCCCATAAACCAGTTCCAATGTCTTCTAAACTACATAATCGGGTACAGACACAGTAACATCTCATTCCTGGTACCAGTTTTATATATTGGCTGCTCTTCCCTCACTGGGACAAAGCATCTGATACCCACAACTTAAAGGAGGAGAAGGTTTATTTTGGCTCAAGGTTTTCAGAGGATCTAGTCTATGGTTGGTTGGTCAAGGCAGAAATGGCATGGCAGAGGGCTTGGTGGATGAGGGAAGCAGAAGGGGAGGAAGGAGCCAGTGACAAGAATACTCTCCTCCAAGTGACCCCTTACCTCAGTGATTCAGCTCTTCTAATCTGGCCCCACCTCCAACAGCACACCCCACCATGAATTCACCCAGAGATTAGCCCATCAATTATTATAAGGGCTTTCAAGATTCATTCACCTCCCCAAAGCCCCACCTCTGAACACATAAGACTTTGGGAACTTAGGGAACATTTTAGGTCTAAATTATAACACAATGCTAGAGACCATAAGCAGTCCTCAAAGAGGAGGCAATTTTTCAAGGTACTGGGAATTGAACCCAGGGTCTTGTGTATTCTAGGCAAGCACTTTGACAGTGAGCTACACTTTAACTCCCTTTTTATTTAATTTTTATTTTATTTTATTTTGAAAAAGGGTCTTGTTAAGTTTCCCAGGATGACCTCAAACCTGTGACCCTCCTACCTCAGCCTCCCAAGTAGCTGGGATTAGTGCCATCTACCACCATGCTCCGCCAATGAGAGCCTTCTCCTACATTTGAGTAAGAGTTGATAATAGCCACTATGCTGGGCATCCTTGTCTTTCACTGGTTTCCTCACCTGAATGAGGCTGCTTCTAATGTCCCACTTTTAAATGTGATGCTTTGGGTTTTAGATAAACACTCTTTGGGTTTCCCATGACTAAGACAGTCTCCAGTGAGCTGTGCTGGTGGCTTGCATCCTCCCTTTTCACATGGTGCCAGGATGGTTAGTGTGGTGAAAATGCAGCCAAGTTCCCGCATGTTACTTTCTAGACTAGTCTATAAAAGGTGGTATAGTCTCTCTGCCCCTCCCCCTTTTTTGTTCTCCCAACTATCCTCTCAGGTCATCTCTCTCAGATACTGACCAATTCTACCTCACCTGGTGCCACCATCTTGGAACTTGCTAAGGTTTTCACGCTCTGGAATAAGTTGGGTAGTACTGCAAGAATTTTGATGGCCAATATCCTGAGCTTTCTGTGGACCCCCTTAATATCTTGTGTGCCACTTGAATTGGTGTGGTGCCACTTCTCTACCCTCTGTTCATTTCCCTTGCTTCTCACCCCTTGCTCTGTCTGCATTCTCGTTATCTGATTTTTTTATTTTTTGTCTTTTTGAGACAGGGTCTCACTATGCAGTTCAGGCTGGCCTTAAGCTCACTTTGTAGCCCAGGTTGGTCTCGAACTCACAATGATCCTTCTGCCTCAGCCTTCCAAGTGCTGGGATTACAGGTGTGCATCACCATGCCCTGCTCGTTATCTGATTTTAAAAAGCCTGTGCCAAGCATCTCCAAGAGAGGAAGTCTCCATCCCTTCTCCTTTGTGAAAACAAGATGAGTCCTTCCTTCTTACCTTATGAGGAAAGGCCAGCCCACTAGAAATGACCGAGACATGTAAGAGGAATAAATAAGGTGGATGTGGTGGCACACACCTGTAATCCCAGCACTCTAGAGGCTAAGCCAGGAGGATTGCCAAAAGTCTGAGGCCAGCCTGGGCTATGTAATGAGTTCAAGTCCAGCCTGAACTGCATAGCAAGACCTTAGCTCAAAAAAAAAAATGAGTAAGGAATAATCCCAACTTTATATTAATTTTCATACTTTGCTTTTCCAAAAACAAATCAGTGGCACAGTCAGGTAAATTCTTAAGGGAGCTGCTGCATTTCAGACACTGCTTCAGATCTTCTGGGAACAACTTTCACGTTTCTGTTACAGAAATGAAGGCGACCCCAAGACTTGTGCCCCTAGATGCAGTTTTTCAACGAAAATGCTGTAGCTATAGTAATCAAGTGTCTGAAGGTGTAGGTAGGCTTATCATCTGTTCTTCCAATTTTTCTGATCACCGCTCCTGGACTCCCACTGACCACCCACTGACCCACAGTGGAATCACTTACTCTCTGTGCACTTGACCTCCACGCACAGGTCTAAACTATGGCAGCACCAGCCAGGGTTCTGGACTGAAGTCAGGCTCCACAAACCTCTGCCAGTCCCGCTGTGTCATGACATGATGGGGCCTCAGGGCTTATGTTTTCTGAGCCAGGTGAACCTGCAGGAAAGATTGCTGGCTGGGCATCCCCCCAAGCTTCCTAGCCCTTCCTCTAGGAGCCACTTCCGTGGGAGTCACCCATACTAAGGTGTGAAATAAGAAAGAGGCCATTTAAAGCTGCCACTCTTGTTTGGACATCCATCTGGGTGAGAGAGCTGTACACAGCTCTCCCCTGCTCCAGATTTACCTTATGGTACCTAACGATCCTACCAGCTAATATTAGTCCAGCAGTTAGTATGTATTAGGCACTACTGGTGGTAACACTTCATGAATTTTAACTCATTGCAGCTTCATAACTGTTATGGTTTATATCTAGATGTCCCTCAAGAGCTTCATGTGCTCATATGTAGGACTTTTGGAAGGTTATTGGATTATAGGGCCCCATAGCTGACTTCCTGCTAGGAGGCGAGGTCTGGTCAGAAGAGGCAGTCACTGGGGGCATGGCTTGGTTTTCCCTCCCTCCCTGGCTCCTCCCTTGACTCTCTGCTTCCTGTTTGCCATGCCCTGAGCATCTATCCGCTACCAGACCCCTCTGCCATGCCACTCTGCCTTGGAGCCGGCCAACTAGGAATGGAAACCGCTACAATCTGTGAGCCAAAGCAAACCCCTCTTTCCCTAAGTGGCAGATATTGTGTCTCCGCAATAAGAAAAGACAATAACTAACCCTCAGGAGATATTGTGATCATCACTTTGCAGATGAGGAAACAGATATAAGGAAACTAAGAAAATAATTCAAGACCACACAATTACTAAGAGCTAGAACTGGGATTTGAACCTGGGCAGTCTGGCTCTCCAACACATGCTCTTCACCCCTGAGATCAGGTTGCCTCCTGGGTGCTGCTGCACAATCCTGCTTGGGACAGGTGAGGTAAATGTCTGCTGCAGACCGAGTGACAAACCCAGCAGCTGGCAGTGCTCCCGCGTGGCCAGCATATCCCTCCACATGCAAAGGCAGAGATGAATGGGGCACTTTGCTCCTTGTCCCCAATCTCACTGGCTCCAATTTGCCTCACACTGAGCCTCAGTCTAGTTAGAGCATTGTTTCAGCTGTGTGTCATCCAAACAGGTCTTGATCAAGTCTTTAATTTTGTGAATTCCAATAAAGTTTTAAATTATTTTATGCACTGACCAAAAAAAAAAATCAGTGTTGTCATAGCTGCGATATTTGCTCCTTGAGGAATTGCCAGCCTGCAGGCTGAGCTTGGCACAGGTGGGCCCAGAGGCTGGGGATGGGCTTCACCAGCCTAGTCGGAGACATCAGCCTCTGGGCAGCTGGTAGCAGATGCCTCTGTGCAAGTTGCTATAAAACATCTGGTCCTTGGGTGTCTTGGCATGAAATAGATGTCTTCCTACCACTCCTTGATGGACGTCATTACTTTCACCAATTTTCAAACCTTTGGTGCCTCCCCTCATACCTTACAGATCTTTTACATATATATAATATATAATATACTATACAATATAATGTTTATATATATATGTACACACACACACACACACACTTGTAATATATATATACACCCTTGCTATGACTCATGCTGCAATTATACTTGGACACAGAGACAGACCTCGGGATTAAGCTTTTAATCTGTTCATTACAGGGTAGGGAAAAAAACCTTTCCATTGCTGCAAATCTTCTTAGCCCTTGTGATTGCTTCTAGAAAAAGATAATCCTATTTGAATAAACAGTGAACTTATAGAACAGCGTTGAGTTACATTTGACCTGAAGATATTCAGAATTTGTTGCTATTAATCTAAGAAGGGGCTGCAGTGAAGCTGCCTTATTTCCAAGTGTATTAAATGTGACTGGCCCAACTTTTGGTGTTACCTACAATTAATGAGTACAGTTTGCTAAGATCCTGTAGCCCCTATGTTTCCATCATTAACTTGGCACTTAGTCGTGCCACCTCCTGGCGTCTCTTGCATTCTTGTAGAGCTAATTAGCCCTTGAGTTTCACCTGTGTTTCTTGTCTTCCCAAGGAGTCTATAAATTAATGAAGTCAGTGAGTGTGTTCTTCTGGCCCTTAATGAGTAGCACAGTTTACACAGAGCAGAGCAAGTTATATGTTGCTCCCAAAGACCCAATTTAGTGTTTTCCACCCCAAGTCATACAGCAGAGGAGTGCAGAGCACACAGATCTCAGTTTCCCGCTCTGCCCAATGTGTGGCAGTACAGACTGTGCGTATAAAGAAGTTACCCAGTGCCAGAGATGTGGAGTGAGCTTGGGAGCAGGTGAACGGGTATCAATAAATAGTAATAATGGTAATAATAAAATGTAATGCCCTGTCATGTCTTCCTGTGGCCAGAAGGGCTTCCTAGCATGTCCTTTGCTTGTCAGTGTCTCCCAGTGGCTGGTGAAACACACACCCGGGTAAAGAGGAGGGTGGCAGGCATAGCTGTTTTCCTTGAGTACTAATCAACTTTCAAGTCATTTCCTAAGGCGCACCCTGGGGTCCTTTCTTTCTGGTGTCTTCTCCACTCTCCGTTCTTGTGTCTCAGGTGTTTTAGCCTTTGTGTCTCTCCTCCAGCCCCACAGCCTCTCTCACGTTGTCTGTCACAGTGGAACTTCAGGTTCCCATGCTGCAGGAGCTCCTTCCTTCCCACAGAGCTGAAGAGATAAGGGCGAAAGGGGAGAAGTGGCTGGACGTCCTGGTTGGCTGAGCAGTAGCAATGCTAGCATCAGCACCGCCCTCAGCAGCACCTTCCTTCTTGACCTGGGGGACCCTGGGGGAGGGAAGGGAAGGAGCGGGGAGGAGGCAAGAGGAACTGAGCTGAGTTTCAGGGCTTGGCCAAGAGAGAAGGAAGAGAAATAAAAGAGAAGGAGGAAGTAAAGGAAGTAGGGGAAGAAAGAGCAGGAGGAGAATACTGAGGAGGAGGATGTCTCATTGCTGGGACAAAATACCTGACGCCCAAAATTAAAGGAGAAGAGGTGTATTTGGTTCTCAATTTGCGTCGGCTGGCTCCAAGGCAGGGTGGCCCGGCAGATAGGCATTGCAGAGGAGAAACAGTTCACAGAGGGCAGAAGGCAGACAGCAGCAAGGCAGCAAGCAACAAGTGACAAGTGACAAGCAGCCACCCCCAGTAGTCCCCTCATCTCCTACCTGGGCTACTCACCCTTAAGCTGGGCAGCACTCACTCCCAGGGGACGGCAACCTTAACCCTAGCATTGCACCCTGAATCAGTCCCAACATCTCATCCTTGATCCCAGCAGCACATACCCTAGATGCAGCCACCTCTGGAAAGCTCATTTGTGACCTCATGAGGCTTTGCAGGGGGACATCTACACACAAGCCATAGAGAGAGGAAGGAGGAGAGGAGCACAGAGCTGGCATGTCTGGGACAGGGTAGTTATGAGCTATCACGGGCCTCAGCCCCGGTGTGGACATACCACTCTAGAGCCCATGATGGGTCAGAAGCAGCAGATGACCACCACAGCTCAGGGCTCTGTAGCCCTTTAAGTCTGGACCAGTCTCTCCTCAGAAAGAAGAGGAGGATGCTAAGTCCCCAATTATAGAACCCTTATCACAGTGGCACTGTGATAAGGCTCCACTGGGTACCAGCAAACCATTTTCCCTCTTTATGCTCAGCTTCTGGTCTGTGAAAGAAGATGGACGCGGTCCCCACCTCCAATGTGCATTGTTGTGGAGACTGCGTGAGAGAAGGCCTGAGAGGCAGTTGGCACAGTGCCTAGCGTGAGGGAAGTGCTCAGCAGCAGAAGCAGCAGCAACAGAAGCAGTAGCTCTCAGTGTTACACGTGGAGCTCCTCCTTCCGCAAGCTGGGGAGGGACCAGCAAGGCGCAGAGGGTGTTGGCCTGGGCAAGGTGTAGGTGCTTATGGAGTTAAGTCACAGTGACGTCTGTGTGTGTGTGTGTGTGTGTGTATGTGTGTGTATGTTCGCATGCACAATACTTTCTCCTGATTCAGGCCCCACATCATCTACAAGGCATGGACTAGGGCAGCATCCCTGTCCATGTCAAACCCCTGCTTCTCAAACATGTATGTTCATACACATCACACAGTGGTCTGGCGGAATGGGGCAGGCTTGAGACTGTAAATTTCTAACAGGCTCCTGGGGGGGCTGATGCTGCCCTCCACAGACCACGCTGTGATGAGTCAGAAGAGCTAACTGATAGCTCTGGTGTGACAGAGTCAGCCTGTCAGAGCAGGGCAAGGAGAAGGCCAAGATAGGAAGCTGGGCATGGTGGTGCACATCTGTCATCCCAGCACTCAAGGGGCTGAAGCAGGAGGGTTGTGAGTTCAAGCCCAGCCTGCACAGCTCTGCGACTTACTGAGACCCTATCTCTAAATTAGTAAAGAAGAGCTAGGGAGGTAGGTTGGTGGTAGAGCACTTGCCTAGCATGCATGAGGCCCTGAGACCAAACTCCAGTACTGAAAAATAAAAAAATAATAAAGTAAAACAAGAAGCCACACTATGGGATCTCTGACTGACTTCCCACATTTAGCAATCAGTGACTTTTGGGGACAAAGCCTATCTGAGTGAACGGGAATCTTGAATAATTGAACTCAGAAGAAGAGGAAGAAGGAGAAGGAGAAGGAGATGGAGAAGGAGAGCAAGAGGAAAGAGGAGGAGGAGGGAGGCAAACGAAAGGAAAGCAAATAAATTCTAAAACCAAACAGCAACAGAAGAGTTAACAGAACTTTGCTAGCTACAGGTTGGTCCTCTTGAAACTACTTGAGTAAATATAGTAAAATCATTTGAAACTGGCCAGCTGTTCATCTGACGGAGGCTGTCAAAGGTGTGGAGAAGATTTTTCAAGTGCTTAGCGTGTCTCTTGTTGGGTCTTGTTCACATACCAACTTTGCTCAGCAGATCCAAAGCCAAAGACGAATCCCAAGCCAAATAACTGAGTTTCTGTCTACATCGCACCAACCAGGTATGAACAACTCCATTCAAACCATTTGAGAGTGTCTGAACAACCTGTGGCATCCTTGAGTCCTGAGGACCAACGGAAAGAAGCCCTTGCTTGCATGTCCTCAGGACTCAGGGTCTGATGGAGAGGCAGACACTCGCACCTCTCATCTGTGAAAGGGATGAGCCCATATGCTGAGGAATTCAGAGGTAAGACCCGTTTTGGGCCTGAGGAGGAAGAAGAGCATCAGGGAAGGGACAGATCACAGAAGGCTTCTGGGAGGAGATGGTCTCAGTGCTATCCTGCTCCTATGACAGCAAACATCCTCCTGGATGCTCATTCTTCAAGTCCCCAGAAATAGGGTCTAGGAAGATGGAGAGTCCATGGCCAAAGAGTGGTATCTCCAAAGGCCCCGGCCTCTTAAGAGCTGGCTGAGGTGTCTGCAGTTCCTTGGCTCCTTTGCTCCATCTACAGGGGCCCGAGAAAGCAGCCCCAAGCAGAAGTGTCCAGGAATTACACCGAAACTGCACTACTGTGTGCCTTAGCATCTCATTAGCATCCTTTGCCAGCAGAGAGCACGTAAATAATTCATTGGTTCTGCTCTAGAATTACTGGGTGACCCCAGCTCCCCTGTAGCAGGGGTGAGCTCAGGAGCCAATGCAGGTTGTCTGGAACCTCATCTCTCAGCCCAGGGAGCCTTCCCTGTGGGCCCTGGGGCTGCTCTGATGGAAGAAGGAAGCTTCTATCCCATAAACCAGACCTCCAAGAAAGGGGAGCTGACCAGGGTGAGCCACTGCCAACGACAACCAACAGCAGGGCACATGCAGTGAGCCTGGCCAGCACTCTCCAAGGCCCACGGGTGCTGTGCAGAGAGACCCGTGGCCAAACTACAGGGAACTGCGGCCTGGGGCCCTTTCATGTGTCGTTTGAAAAAGGGTTTTCCCCAGGCATAACTGGCCAGGGAATCATTTTTTTTTTTCTTAAATAGTTGAAGCTTATTAGCGTTCATCAAAAACTAGTAGTATTCTGTGGAGTTTGAGCTAAGGGTGCTACCCAGGTTTCCAGGATTAGTCAGGGCTGTCCAGGAAAACAGAGTCTCTACTGTAATGAGAGACAGACAGACACAGACAGAGACAGACAGACAGACAGACAGACAAAGAGACAGGGAGACAGAGTAAGAGAGACAGAGACAGAGAGAGAAAGAGACAGAGACAGAGACACAGAGAGAGACAGAGAAGTAGAAAAGTAGAGAAATGCCTTAAGGAATGGGCTGTCATGATTATGGAGTCCAAAATCTGGAGGCAGATGAGCAGGCTAGAGGAGACCCAGGGAAGAGTTCAAGTTCAAGTTCAAAGGGAGTCTGCTGGCAGAATTTCCTCTTGGTTCAGGGAGGTTGGTCTTTTTCAATTTTTAAAAAAAATTATTGCCAAATACAGTGACATATGCCATTAATCCCTGCACTCAGGAGGCTGAGGCAGGAGGATTGCTACAAGTACAAGGCTAGCTGGGACTACATAGTGAGACTTTGTCTCAAAAAGCCAAAACCAAACACACAAGAAATTATAGCTAAACATTGATTGTACAAATTAATGAGATTTACTAAGATATTTTCCACACATGCATCCATCAAGCAGTAACCATGTTTATCTACCCTTCTACCCTCCTCCCACTATACTTTTAAGGCTTTCAACTAGCCGAATAAAACCCACTGAAATTGAGGGTAATCTTTACCACAAGTCTGTCTCATCCAAGAAACACCTTCACAGAAACATCTAGAATGATGTTGGCTCAAATGTCTGGGCAGCACAGTCCAGCAGAGTTGACATACATGATGGGCCATCCCAGCACCGCCATTTGTGTCCTGTTACTCTGTGTAGCCCAACTGGGGCAGGAGGAGCCAAGCCCTCCTAGCAGAGCCCTCCGTGCCAGGAGCTCACAGGCCTGTTGAGGAGGAGAAAGGGGCCTGGTTTTCCCCCGTGTGTGCTTCCTCATGGGGCTCCCTCCAGCAAGGTAACAAGAGCAGGTGTCCTAAGGCCCATTGGAGCCGCCCCGCTGGTCTCACACTATTTACCTTTTCCTCACATGCAAAATACTCCCCAAAGTGTCATCCCTTTGTGACATCAGGTATGTGGACCAGATTTCACCATTTAAACAAGGCTCCAATGTGGGTGAGGCTTCCCACGTGCTGCTCACAGGTGGGTATGAAATCTTGCCCTGTGTTAAGAAGTGAAGTTCATGTCCTCCTGCTCCATGGGTCTGGGAGAAGGACCTCTGCGGACCATGTTGACCAATAAAAGACAGCCAGGTGACACAGCCAGTTCCCAGGCCTGGGCCTTAAAAGACTAGTGCTCTCCACTCTGTCTAGTGGAACACTGGCCCTGGACTTCAGTGCCACAGAGCCCAAGAAACCAATACCACCTCTCTGGAAAGGCTACAGTAGACATTCCAGCTGAAAGTGCTATTGGCCATCCAGCCACCCCTAGCAAGTCTCAGACACCATCCAGAGACCACCCAGATCTTCCAAACCAGCCGAGACGCCAGCAACCAGTAATAACCTTCGTGGCTCTGAGAGCCTACCCACATCCCTGACCACAAAGTCACGGTGCACTTGGGGAGTGGTTTTAAGCCAAGCTAGCAGATAACAGGAACAAAGAGTTTTCTAACATCGTCTGTTTCTATCTTTCATAATACTTGGCATTGTCTTTCATAGCAGAAACTTCTTTTCTCATGAAACTCTAGCATAGGAAGAGACCTGAGAGGGGTTACTTGCTTGAAGTCAGGAAGAGGAATCTGAACTCCCTGGAACTTCTTTGCCCTGCCTCATGGCTAAAGCACTCCTGAAAACACATATGGGGCTGGTCCTCCTTTGAGGCCCAGCCTGTCAGTATAAATTAGATCTTGTTTTATGAAGAATATGCAACACGTCTGAGGGCTAAAAGACTTGCTTTATACAAATGATTCTCAAAGTGTGGTTCCAGGACCAGCAGGATCAATAATCAATACCATCCAGAAACTTGTTAAAAATGCAAAATTTTACCTACACCCTAGGGTTAGCAAGTAAAAAATTCTAAAATGTGGGGCACCAGCCTTCCAGGGGACTCTAGTACAAGCAATAGTTTGAGAACTCCTGTCCCATATACTGGAATGAGCTAAGTACCTGGCAAATCCTTAGAGTCAATCAGACCTGGCTCTGAATCCCAATCACCTTTTTGTTTTGTGACCTTAGGCAAATTAATGTCCCCACCTTGCTGCATGAGATGGTGTGTGGAGGGCTGGCAGTGCGGCAGGAGAAAGAATTTACCAAGAGAAGCAAGAGCACACAGGCATCTATCCAGATGAGAGTACACTCTGGAGAAGAGCCCTGGCCAGTTCCCAGGGGAGGAATTGCACCGTCGGGAAGAGAGGACGGGGCCCTCAGCAGCGTCAGGATGTGGGGAAGGGTCCGGGCAGCTGAGTAAGATGTCTTGTTTCTCCAGTCCTTCAGGAACAGCTCACACTGTATCTAAGGTTGTACGCCACACCGGAGCTGCAAACCATCTTCTGCTTGGGGCTTGCGCAAGGCTCTTCAGACCTAGACAAGCATATGTGTATAGGTCAACTTTTTAGGTAAAGATGAGTCAGAGAAAATTTGCTGCTGAGACTTTATATCTCTTTGTCACCAGAAGTCTCAGCGTCCCCATCTGGAAAGAAATGACAGTAGCCATTACTGTTGCCTCTCGCTTCCCTTCTCCCTCTCCCTCTTGATGGTCCCAACCCTTCTGGCATTGGAAAAGGAGAGCAGGAAGCCTCAAGATGTGCTGACTGCTGAGTCCAGCCCCGAGAATGGGCAGCTGCTGCTCTGGGAGCCAGGGTTCTGGGGTTCCCTTGGGAGCAGGTGGGCCAGTGAAGTCTACCACCACTGAGAGTTAGTGTACACTCACTGGCTGGGCCCAGGATTGGCAAGAGAAGCCAGAGGGGCCCTTGCCATGCAGACTCCGGCTCATCGTGGTACAGGGGACCCCTTCTGTCCCTTGAGCTGGAGCCCCTCCCACGCTCCTGTAGCTTCTGCCAACGCCAGTGCCAACCAGGCCGGGCCAGGCCAGTCCCGCCACTAGTGACTGTTTTCTCCCTGTGCCGCCTCCTCTTTCTTTCTCACTCCTTGTTAATACCAGCAGCCAGGTTGTCACGGCAACCCAGAGTGGAGTGGGAGGTCCATCCTTGACCAAAACTCCGACCCTATTTGGTTAAACACCCACTGAGCCCTGTTTCTCGGTAGCAGGAATGCACCAATTTGACATTGTCTGGTTTTTTGTCCTCCATTATTAGTCCCCTCTCCACGCTTCTCCTCCCCACGCCCCCTCCTTCCCTGCAAGCTGTCGACCTGACCTGACCTGTGCCTGCTCCTCTGAATTTATTGGCTTAACTCCTCTTTCCACAGCTAACCTGGGTACTTTTTCTCCCTGGTACAACCGACCGATGCCACCCTCCCGACCACAGCGCAGATGGGACTGGAGGCCAGGGACCAAGAGCGCTCCAAGATGCAGGTGACACCTGGACGGCAGGCAGCGGTGGGAATGGCCTGGTGACCCTCGTCTCTCTAGCCCGCATCTTCTCCATCAGAGAACCAGGAGGCTGTCGTCCTGTATTGTCATCATAGCTTTTAGAATGGTGAGGAAAAATCTAGGGAGGAAAAACTCCAGAATATAACCAAAAATTATATCTGGGTGAGATGATTTTTAAATTTTCTTTTTGTTTTTTACTTTGCTGTATTTCCTGAAAATATGTGCAGTAAGCAGAAGTCTACATTACTTTTCTTTTTTTTTTTTTAATTTTATTTTAAAGACAAAAGAATGGAGACATGTGAACCAGAAAAGCCATAAACAATACAGAAAATACAAAGTTATACAGAATATAGTAGGGAATTAGAACTGGATGTTGTATTACATAGTTATCTTCACATTAGTTAACACAAAAACATTGAAGGAAATACCAAATTATAGATAAGATAGTAGGGAATTTGCACTGGGTGCTGTATAATATAAAGTTATCTTCATTTCTGCTAATACAAAAACAACTGAGGAAATACAGAATTATAGAGAACATAGAAGGGAATTAGCTCTGGATGCTGTCCTACATAATGTTACCTTCATCTTTGTTACTCAGGTTACACAGATGATGGCCCTTTTGATCAGTTCGTTTTTTCTCCTCCCTCATCTCCGTTGCCCT